>JAODAL010019041.1:0-73090 GCA_025379985.1 Phyllomedusa bahiana
ATTAGGGGCCCCCCGCTAAAGGGGCCCCGGGGTTTGGGGGGCCCCGCCTGAAGGCCCCCCAGGGAGTAGGGGCCTCCGTGAACCCCCCGGGGGAATTAGGGGCCCCCCGCTAAAGGGGCCCCCGGGGATGTGGGGGGCCCCCGTTTGAAGGCCCCGGGGTTGTAGGGGCCCCCGGGGTTTTGAAAGGCCCCCAGGGATGTAGGGGCCCCCGTAAAGGCCCCGGGATGTGTGGCCCCGCTAAAGGGCCCCCAGGGATGTGGGGGCCCCCGCAAAGGGGCCCGGGGGATGAAAGGGGCCCCCGGGGGAAAGGGCCCCCAGGGTGAAAGGGGGCCTCCGCTGAAGGCCCCAGGGTTGTGGGGCCCCCCGTAAAGGGCCCCTTAAAAAAGGGAAAGAGAATTTTCCGAAACGTCGCATCACGTTACAGCGGACTTTTCCCGCTCTGTCAGGAGTTCAAACAGAAAGATTGGGACCCCCAAAGGAAAAAAATTAAAACATATCCCATTGTGAAATAAATTTACGGCCCCGGGTTTTTTTAACTTTTCCCCTTTTGCGGGTTGTGTTGTTCACTTTCTATTTATGGGAATAAAAAGAAAAAGTTTATTTTTTAAAAAATGCTTCCCGGGGCCCTTAAAGGGTTTCCTTTTTTTATGGACGTTTTTAGGGGTTTTGAGGAAAGATTCCCTATACCAAGACGCCAAACCGGGGGACCTTTTAGAATTATATAGCACGCTTTGTTATTGGCTTTCCTGTTCCCCTTAGAAAACCTTTAAAGGCCCCACTTTCTTTTTTTTTATTTTTGCTCTGAAAAAATAAGCTGGGAACGTGATTGATTGCTATTACTCTGTTTGGGGGTTTATGGGCAACAAAGTGAGATTTAGACCTATACATTTTTAAAAGCATTTCCCCCTATATGGTCCCTGTATGGCGGTAATTTTGGTGTTATTGTTTTGGATTTTTATTCAGTAACAGTATTGGGGGCATTATTCTGAAATTCTATAGGGGAAAGATATGTGGTGTTTGTGTTGGGGGTTTTTAAACTTTGTTTTGTATATTGTTGTTGTTTATGGTAATATCGGCCTTAGTACACTGGTTTAGCGAAAAAATTATTTTTGGGTTTTAAATCCCCATACATAGGTATGTGGCGGTATTTTTTTTTTAAAATTGGTGTTTTGTCTGGTTATATTGGTCCTGGTATGCGGGTTTTTGGTCAGTATACGTGGGGGACATGGGGTTTATTTGCGGGCCCCTTTGGTATACCCCATGCCCCACACAATTAGTTTAAATGTATGCGGGAAAAATCAGCAAGAACTCAGTCCAAAGACAATGGCGCAAAATTTCCCTCTTTTTTTTTTTGGGGTTGGGTTGGAGGCCGTGGTTGGTGGGGGCGGGGCAGGGGGGTGGACTGGGGGTGGGGTGGATCGGGGGCGGGGTTGCCCGGAGGCGGGTTTAACAGTGGGGCCCAGGCGCTTTAGCTGTAGGGGGCCCTGAAATTTCTGATGGCGGCCCTGGTGGCAGGTGACCCATGCAACCAATCAGCGGCGGCATTGCTGATGCCTCATTCACAAGCGAAGGAAAGAAACAGAATATTGGTGAGACCCGGTGCTGGAGTACAGGAGTAGAGGAAGGGAAATATAGGCTTTTTATATATTTTGTTGGGCGCTTTCAGCTTACTATTTAATTTTTATTCAAACCAGACAACCCTTCTTAGCATTCCCTAAAATTGGGATCTTTTAAAAGGGACATTCCTAAAAAGTCTCCCCCCCTTTCCCAACCCGGGATCCACCACACTATTGATTTATTGAACATGCATATAATCTCTGGGTAACCGACTCCTCTACTTTTTAACTGTACTACCCTATATTTATGAGAGATGGCTGCACTGTTGTACTTTTACATTTTTGTTTCATACCTATTTCTGTGTAGATTGTAAGCTCTTCAGAGCAGTGTGATCTCTTCTGTGATCTGTTAATAGGGTTTTTTTTAGGCCCATGTTTTACACAGCTTAAATTTTTTTGGGTGATTTTGTTCATATTTTGGCCGTACCCCGTTTAAAAACGGCTGAACCCATTTTCCCCGTCTTACGGGAATCCCCCAAAATTTCATTGAGAAATATGGGTTATCTCCTCTCCCACTGCCGTATTTTGCGAGCGGGGAAAAAAAAATGACCTGTCATTTATTTTACGGCGGGTTTGTGCCCTGGGAAAGATGAATGTCTTTGGGGGCCCGGAGCTGCCGGACCCGCTGCAGGCCCGGCGTAATTTCGTGCGAAAAACCATCCCCGCAATTAAGCAGTGGAAAAAGCCGGTGACATACCCTTTTATTATGGATTGTCTGATTTTGATGGTACCTGTACTCTCTGCATTGTAAAGTGCTGAGGAATATGTTGCTGCTGTATAACTAAAGATTATTATTAATATTTATATTTACTACGGTGGGACCCTGAAATGTAGAATTTGTTTGAGCTGGTATAAATAGTATGGCCTCATTTTGCTTTGTTGTTGCAAAAAGTTATATGATCAGAAAAGCGGAGACAAAATTGTGCATGGTCTTGAGCCTTAAAATCGTATGGTCCATACCCTGTTTTCCCGAAAATAAGACACCCCTGAAAATAAGACGTAGTACATATTTTTTGATGCAATTCGGAGTTTGGCTGCTTCTGCTGATGTTTGTGATGAAATCTCTACAGTATATTAATACAGGTTGATTATTTGTTCAACAATAAATGTGAATTCTTGTTCTTAAAAAATAAGAAATCCCCTAAAAATAAGTCTTAGGAGCAAAAATTAATATAAGACAATGTCTTATTTTCAGGGAAACAGGGTATGCACAAAAGTGCAAGCATTTGTATGTGTGGGTGCATTTCCATGCTTGGCCTATGTCTACAGGTGTTTGTTTCACATTGATCATATTCATTTACATGTCATCTATTTTTCCATTTTCTACAACCTGACAGGCATTCTCTCTTTGCTGGCCTCACACAGAGGCTTGTTCTATTGAGGAAGAGAATGTGCCACCATCCGTGCGCAATCACGTTCTGTTGAGTAGGCATTCGTTCCTTTTGTCTAGAAACACAGTCCTTGCTGAGTGGTAACAGTGTTTTTTGCAAGGTGAACAAAGTTTCATGACATTAAAACAACACGAAGGAAGATAAATGACACGAGCAGTTCCAGAAAGTCCATTCATGTAGAATGACGCTGGTGGGATTGTTCTGTGATTTATACAGTACATAGTCGCCACTTGCCTAGTAGCTTTTATCTACTGTACCTACGGTAAATTAGTTTATACCTGTGTTCACATTGTTTATGTAGTGAAAGTTAGAAATGATTCTCAAAAACAATGTATAAAAAGATTCCTAAAGAGGATTTACAAACACACCCAGGGCTGTTTCAAAGCTAAATTGCACTCAGGGCGGGGAGAAGAAATTTCCCCTCTCCCTCCTCCTTCACATGTTGCGCCACACTGTGACACAGTGCATCACCATCAACCAGAGCCTGAATATACAAAAAGATTTAACACATATAAAAGTACTAAATAGTGATACAGTTACCAAATAACACAAAACCAGAATCCCAAGGCTAATATTACCAATATCCTACTAGGACCACATATCACCAGCACATGGTGACGAATAATACTGCCACACCATGACCACATAGTGCCTGAATAATACCGCCACACCATGACCACAAAGTGACTGAATAATACCACAACACCCTGACCACATGTTACCGCCACATAGTGACTGAATAATATCGCCACACCATGACCACATATCACCACCACATAGTGACTGAATAATACCACAAGATAAGATCATAATCACATATCACCACCACATAGTGACTGAATAATACCACAAGATAAGATCATAATCACATATCACCACCACATTGTGACTGAAATACCATTACTGAATATAAACCATTATATTACAACCAATATTACCGCCATATAGTGACCATTCAGTGGTGGCCCTTCTAGGTAGGTAGGAATATAGACCCCCCCAAGTTGGTAGGTATAGAGGCAGCCTAGTAGGTACATAAATAAGCCCCTTGTAGGTAGATATATAGTCCTCCTGTAGGTAGATACATGCCCCCAGCAGGTAGGTAGATAGGCCCCCTGTAGGTACAGATATATGTCCCCTTTAGGTAGTTATATGCACTATGTAGGTAGAGATATGCCCCCTGCTAGGTAGGGATTTGCCACCTGTACCACCTGTAGGTATAGGCAGGTGTAATGGTACAAAGAAAATAAAAAAAGGTACTTGCCTCTCCATGTTCCTCTCACCACAGTCATCTCTGGTCTAAGTGTCATGACATCACTGCTCCCAGGGATCTCCTGGGTGCTCATTAAGTGCTGTATATACAATGGAGAAGGCAAGTACGATAAAACATTCTGCCTTCTCTCTGTAGGAGCATCTGCACAGTTAGGCCTCGTTCACACGGCTTATTTCTGGCACGGATTTCAGCTGTATTGCGTGCCGTACTGCGCTGCAGTACAGCTGAAATCCGTGCCAGGCATTACGGTAATCCACAGTTCTCATAGAGAACTCTGGATTCCGTCTCTCCTCCCCGCTCAGCGAATACACCGAGGGGAGAGAAAGTGACATGCATATTATCCCGCCGGCCCCCCACCACGCCCCCACTGCAGGGAAGCCGGCGTAATTGCGGGGTGAAATCCGTCCCCGCAAATTACGCCGGCAATAAGCCGTGTGAACTCCGCCTTAGTGTACAGCTGCTAACTCTGCACAGCCATTTTAAAGCAGCCGTGCAGAGTTACAAAGTAGTCAAATCGTGAGGCGGCTGTTGTGCCCCCTCTCTTCCCACATGGTGAGCGGTGCCCCAGGTGATTGCCCTCCTTGCCTGTCAGCTCTTAGGGACGGTCCTGAACACACATTTTTTCAGAGTGAAAATAAAAAAAAGCGTTTTTCTCCATTTCTTACACCATTCACATTTCAAAATAAATAAACTTTGGATTAATTCTACAGGTTATTATGGTTGTGTGAATACCTAATCTATGTAGTTTTTTTTTTTTGTGTGTGGTGTATGCACAATACATAAATATGCTAATACATTATAACATTATGGGCAGCATGTATGAAATTTGGTGTTTAAACGTCAAATTTCATGCGCATAATATTAGCCTTGAATGTGCTTGATTTATGAACCTGCCCTACAAGTGGGTCATAAATCAGGCGCATTCTAGCGCTAGGGCGACATTTCTGGCTCAGGTAAACCACTTTGAAAGTGCTCTACCTGTTCCATCAGGGATGCGCCTAGTAATACCGTCGTTAAGCTATAAATCTTTAGCTTTGTACAGTTGTAGTGCGCCCCGCCTCCCGCACGCCCCCCAAGATCGGGCGCATTACAAAGTTCCGCGGGTGCTATGTAATGCACCTAATATTGGCGTACGGGCCTTTTAGAAATGTAGTGAACGGGGCTGCACCTGACATCGGGTTGAAAAGACGCCAGATATCTGGTGCATCCCCATTCATACATGCCGCCCTATGTGTTGTACTGACACAGGCAGTATACTGACAGACCTGGGGCTACTCTAGGTTCCCAGGGTTGACTGTATAGATACTTCCCAGGCTCCATCAGGTCGCGTATTGCGGCAATCATTTCATCCTGTCCCCAGCCCAATGCAATGTTGTGTTTCTTAAAAGGGTGTTCTCACCAAGCTGTTTCACAGCCAACCTAAGACTCCCACGTTCAGGCTGTGGGTGGTTCTGCAGCAGTGATTGATATATCCGTTCTGCTATTCCTAATAGAGTCTGTTAGAGGGACATTGGTGATGCAGGAGTCTAAACAGCAGTGCCTGAATCTACAGAGCTCTAACAGGTTAAGGTTTGTCAGTAAGTAACATAAATAGTAAGGAATATAATAGTTTTGTTGATAAACAGCAGGGAGCATTGTATTTGGGAATAGTCTTTATTTACCTTTGACTACATGTTTAACCCTTTACTGACAAGGGACGTATTGGTACATCCTATTTTTGATAAGGTCCTATGATTCGGGCTAAGGCTATGTTCACACGGCTTATTTCAGAACGTATTTACATCGAATTGCCGATCGTAAATACGTTCTGACATCAGTTGAAAATCAGTTGCAAATAAGTGTGGCACGTATTTGTAACTGATTTCCCGACGGATTCACCATCTCCATTCATTGTAGGTGGTGAATCCGTCCGTAAATAATTGACATGCACATTGTTTTTCCGTCCGGATTGCCGTCGTCAATCCGCGGCGGCAATCCGGCACGGAAATACGCGTCGTGTGAAGACGAGCCGTATTTTCTATTGAAATCAATAGAAAATAGGCTGTGACTTATTTCTGACTGATTTGCCGACGGATTGACGATCGTCAATCCGTCGGCAAATCCGCGGCGAAATAAGCCGTGTGAACGAGGCCTTACTCGTTAAGTCCGCTACATAGGAGGCGGGTGACACCTGCTGCTAATGGTAGAATTTGGAGCTAGCTCGTGTCTCTATTGCTTAAAGGAGTTGTCTCCCTACAGAGTTTCAAAGGATGCATGAATGAAATACTCTGCCACTTCCTGGTTCAGACTGACTAATTTGCATACAGCTTGTGCTTATACAGCTCCCTGCTGTGCTGTGCTTTCAGTTGCTAATTAGATCAGATTAGCTTCTCAAACTACTAACAGGACTTCTTATCTGATCCCTCAAACAAAAGCCCTAATTACAGTGCTGTTTATTTTACATAAATCAAGCTTTTTACTGCTCAGCACCAAGGACACTACTGGGACCTGTGTGATGACATCACTCACTGCTATCTCATAGAACAAACAGCAGGGGGAGAATTGTTTACAGGTCAGTTACTGAGGGAACTGAAATAGCCAGGGAGGTCATAAATTCACTAGTATCTCCTTAGGGAAAACAGAGGAACAAAGCAATATATTTGAAAAATGTCTTTATTTTGTGTTCCCTACAATTTGAAAGCTATTCTTTGTAGCGAGACAACCCCTTTAACTGCCTAAACGACCCAGCAGCGTTTAAATGAATGAGAAACGGTGCTGCGCTCCATTTCTCACTTGGATTGGCACCCCTGCAGCGAGATCGCAGGTTGAAAATCCGTTTCCATTGCAGCTGGTGAAGACTTCTACAGCCGCCATGTTTTTGTTAGTATTACTTCCTGTTTAGGTACAGTTGTAACCAGAAGTTTCCATCCACTATATAAAAAGACACATGTGCATGTTTTTCGCATATTCTGAAATCAGAATATGTACAAAACGATGGTTACGCACACCTAAAAGGGTAAGTGGGAGAATAAACCTTCCCCGGTTTAGGTGAATTAGGAACCAAAATTATTTTTATTTGCCAAATGCCAGAATAATGAGAGACTGTTTGAAGGCATTTTTATTACTTTCTGCAAAGTCAGAAGTTTACATACACTAGGATTTCTATGCATTTAAACAATTTGGGACAGCCCATATGTTGATGTCATGTCTTTGGAAACTTCTGATAGGTTTATTGGCAACATCTGAGTTAGAGACACACATATGGATGTATTTTAAATAACACCAAAAACACACTGTTCCTGTGTGTAAAATCATGGGAAAGTCTCAAGAAATCAGCCAAGGTATCAGGAAGAGAATTATGGACTTACACTAGTCTGGATCATCCTAGGTTAAAATTTCCAGATACCTGAAGGTGCCTTGTTCATCTTTATAAACAATTATACGCAAGTACAAACAAGATGGGAATGTCTAGCCCTTATACCGCTCAGGAAGGAGACAGGTTGTGTATCTCGGAGATGAACGTGCTTTGGTCCGACATGTGCATATCAACCCAAGAACACAAGCAAAAGACCTTGTGAAGATGCTGGCAGAAGATGTTACGATTGTGTCATTATCCACAGTGAAAGGAGTACTGTATCAACACGGGCTGAAAGGCCACTCTGCCAAGAAGAAGCCATTACTTCAAAATAAACATATAAAAGCCAGATTAATGTTTGCAAATGCACACAGGCGGAAAGACCTATGTTTTTGGAGACATGTCCTGTAGCCATAATGACCATCGTTAAGTTTGGAGGAAAATGGGAGAAGCTTGGAAGCCTAGCAACACCATCCCAACTGTCAAACACGGGGGTGGCAGCATCATGTTGTTGGGTTGTTTTACTGCAGGACGGACTGGTGCACTTCACAAAATAGATGGCATCATGAGAAAAGAAGATTTTGTGACAATACTGAAGCAACATCTTAAGACATCAGCCAAGAAGTTAAACCTTGGGTGGAAATGGGACTTCCAAAAGAACAAAGACCAGTAGCTACTGCCAAACTGGTTACAAAGTGGCTTAAAGGAGTTGTCTCATTACAAGCTTTCAGCCCACTTCAATGTTTTTAGCAGCACAGGATTTTTGAATTGAGGGGCATGCTTCTCCTCCCTCTTCCCCCCTCCCCTCAGCACACAGAAAGCTCTCCTCCATTACTTCTATACAGCAGGGGGAAGGGCGAGGGGGTTTGCTGCCAGAGTTAACCCTGTGTGTGCCTGCCTAGGTCTGTTGCAGGCTCCTGGATCAGCTGTATTGTTAGCTCCACAGAGACAGCAGAGAGAGGGCTGATCTATGAGTATGGAGCCAGAGGTCTGTGAAGCTGTGTATGCTAATAGCAGAGCAGGGGGGATGCATGTGTTCCTATACCCCCTGCTGTAGCATACATATCTCCACCAACAACAATCAGAACAGACACAGGGCAGCTGTGAAGTGTTACTATACTCAGGATGTGTCACTAATACAGCAGACCATGAAGCGTTCACATGCCCCCTGATCTGTTCTATTAGTATAGTCACAGCCAGGCCCGGACTGGCCATAAGGCAAACCGGGCATTTGCCCGGCGGGCCGCTGGGGTCCGGGCCACAGGGCCAGCTCGGATTGCCCGCCGAGGGGACCAGTGTTTCCCTCCGGCGGGCCCCGAGTCCCGGCGCCTGTCTGTGGCGCGCTACAGGGGTCGCAATGGTCGCATCAGCGACCGGACCCCTGTGGCAGGGGGCCGACAGGCCCCCATCGCCACACGGCTGCACGGCCGGGTCACCGACCCAGCCATGCAGCCATCACGGCCGCCGCCTGCACCGCGCGGTGCAAGCAGCGGCCGAGGCTGAACATCTGGGATCTTCTGATCCCGTTTGTCAGCTCCCAGGAGGCCGCGGGGCAGGCACGCAATGTGATGACGTCATCGAGCGCCCGCTCCGCGTCCCGCACACTGCTGCCGGCGGCCTCCAGGGAAGAAGATCGAAGAGGAAGCAGAGACTTCAGGTAAGTATTGTTTTTACTTATTTTTTTAACAACTACTGCCCTGTCTACCTGTATATCTGCCCTGCCTAGCTGTATACCAGCCTGGCTAATGTATACCTGCCCTGCCTAGCTATATACCAGCCCTGACTACATGTATACCTGCCCTGCCTAGCTAGATACCAGCCCTGACTACATGTATACCTGCCCTGCCTAGCTAGATACCAGCCCTGGCTACATGTATACCTGCCCTGCCTAGCTAGATACCAGCCCTGGCTACATGTATACCTGCCCTGCCTAGCTAGATACCAGCCCTGGCTACATGTATACCTGCCCTGCCTAGCTATATACCAGCCCTGGCTACATGTATACCTGCCGTGACTAGCTATATACCAGCCCTGTATACCTGCCCTGTCTAGCTATATACCAGCCCTGTCTACCTGTATACCAGCCCTGTCTAGCTATATACCGGCCCTGTCTAGCTGTATACTTCCCTGTCTAGCTATATACCTGCCCTGTCTAGCTGTATACCTGCCCTGTCTAGCTGTATACCTGCCTGTCTAGCTATTTACCTGCCCTGTCTAGCTATATACCTGCCCTGTCTAGCTGTATACCTGCCCTGTCTACCTGTATACCTGCCCTTTCTAGCTATATACCTGCCCTTTCTAGCTATATACCGGCCCTGTCTAGCTATATACCGGCCCTGTCTAGCTATATACCGGCCCTGTCTAGCTATATACCGGCCCTGTCTAGCTATATACTGCCCTGTCTAGCTATATACTGCCCTTTCTAGCTATATACCTGCCCTGTCTGCCTATATGCCTGCCCTGTCTACCTATAAGTGGCCCTGTCTAAATACTAGCCCTGCCTGGCTACATACTAGCCCTGCCTGGCTACATACTAGCCCTGCCTGCTTACATACTGGCCCTGCCTGCTTACATACTGGCACTGCCTGCCTACATACTGGCACTGCCTGCCTACATACTGGCCCTGCCTGCCTACATACTGGCCCTGCCTGCCTACATACTGGCCCTAGCTGGCTAATTACTGGCCCTACCTGGCTAATTACTGGCCCTACCTGGCTAGTTACTGGGGGCAGCCCTAGCTACCTGGCTGATTACTGGGGGCAGCCCTAGCTACCTGGCTGATTACTGGGGGCAGCCCTAGCTACCTGGCTGATTACTGGGGGCAGCCCTAGCTACCTGGCTGATTACTGGGGGCAGCCCTAGCTACCTGGCTGATTACTGGGGGCAGCCCTAGCTACCTTGCTGATTACTGGGGGCAGCCCTAGCTACCTGGCTGATTACTGGGGGCAGCCCTAGCTACCTGGCTAGTTACTGGGGGCAGCCCTAGCTACCTGGCTGATTACTGGGGGCAGCCCTAGCTACCTGGCTAGTTACTGGGGGCAGCCCTAGCTACTTGGCTAGTTACTGGGGGCAGCCCTAGCTACCTGGCTAGTTACTGGGGGCAGCCCTAGCTACCTGGCTAGTTACTGGGGGCTAATTACAGTGGTAGGCCCTGTCTACCTACCAAATTAATGGAGGAAGGCCCTGTTTACCTACCCAATGGGGGTCTACCTATTTACATGCCACTTATCTGACATTTTTTAATTTCTAATTTTTAGGGTCTAACATACGCTGTTTGGGGAATTGATAGGAAAGTGCTGGAAAAGAGAGGAGTCTAAGATGTATTTGTGGTAAATTCTACAGGGGCGAGTAGTGGCCACTAGAAGAGGACACTGCATGCTGTACCGGACAGAGAAAGAAATGGAAGGGAACGACTCATCAGGGAAGACATCATGGAGGTTTGGGCCAGAAGGAGACGAAAAGGAGAAGAGAACAACTCCCATCAGAGATTACGTCTCCTGTAAGTCCCTGCTGTCAGGGGTCATTTTACTTCTATGTTGAATCAGTGCTGTATTCATGTGATGGTGACCTGACTACTGGTGATGTGATTGGTGGGGTTGTAGGTTATATACTGGTACTTATGTAGTGTCAGTGTGGGCTTGTCCCCGATTGTAAAGCAAGTGCACACCTGACTCTGTGATGAGGGGTTTCTCTGCACCACGGTTTCTCTCTTGCTTGTGTGTAGGCTGCTTTCACACGGAGCGGTTTGGTGCGTTTTTTGTGTAGAAATGTACAGCATTAACTGCTCTGCCTTTCTGCACAAAAACGCACCAAAAACACATCAAAAACACTCCATGTGCAAGCACCTTTAGGCCTCGTTCACACGGCTTATTTCAGAACGTATTTACAACGGATTTACCGATGTAAATACGTTCTGAAATCAGTTGAAAATCAGTTGCAAATAAGTGCCACTAAGTGTGGAAACGTATTTGTAACTGATTTCCCGACGGATACACCATCAACAATCATTGTAGGTGGTGAATCCGTCGGCAAAGAATTGACATGTCAATTGTTTTTCCGTCCGGATTGCCGTCGTCAATCCGCGGCGGCAATCCGGAACGGAATTTTGCGTCGTGGGGAACGCGAGCCGTATTTTTTTTGAAATCAATAGAAAATAGGTGTGACTTATTTCGGACGGATTGCCGACGGATTTTTTCCGTCGGCAAATCCGTCCAAAAATAACCCGTGTGAACGGGGCCCTTACAGTGTATTTTTATTTTAGAAAGTGGCGAGATGCGAGAACAAGGATATTTTTTTAAGCGGATGTTGTATGTGGGCGGGTGGGGGCTGTGTCCCAGGGCTGTTTTTTTATTCCCAGTCCGGCCACGGGTCACAGCTCCACGGGACACATCATGATTATAGAAAACACCAGGGTCACTGCTGTCATCTTTTGATCAGCCTCACCTCTGCTCTCCTCAATTGTGTGGGAGAGCAGGAGGAAGCAGGCACACCAGGGTTAATCCAGGCAGCACAGACACAGAAGCCAGAGCCCTCCTCCTCCCCATTACAGAAGCCTGTGGGGGAGGGGTCACTGCTCTGACCTGTTTCAGAGGTGATGATCTTACAGACCTGACAGCCATGAGATAAGGATCAACAGGTCAGCTGCTATTGAGATTTGAGAAGCTGATGTACTTACTACTAACAGGGATAGCTCAAAATCAGTAGGACATTTGTAATGAACAATATATTGCAAAGCTGCTTGGTTTTTTTAAAAATCTTTTAATTAAAACCCAAGCATTGTAGCGAGACAACCCCTTTAAGGATAACCAAGTCAATGTTTTGGAGCGGCCATCACAAAGACCTGATCTCAATCCTATTAAAAACGTATGGGCAGAGCTGAAAAGGCAGGTGCGAGACCTCCAAACATGGCTCAGTTACACCAGTTCTGTCAGGAGGAATGGGCCAAAATTCCTACCAACTATTGTGAGAAGCTTGTGGAAGGATCCAAAACCTTTGACCCAAGTCCTACAGTTTAAGGGCAGTGCTACCAAATACTAATGAAATGTATGAAACTTTGACTTTGCCCGAAAGTGATAAAAATGCCTTAAAAAATTCTTTATTCTGGCATTTGGCAAAAATAAATAATTTGGGTTCCTAATTGACCTAAAACAGGGAAAAGGTTTATTCTGATTACACGTTAGGGTGCTTTCACACGGTGTGTTTTTGATGCGGGTTTTTTTTGTTTTTTTTTGTGCAGGAAGGAACAGCAAGTAATGCCTTCCTGCACAAAAAAACACAAAAAAAACCGCATAAAAAACACACCAAAACGCACTGTGTGAAAGCACCCTTAGATAGTGAGAAAAACCTGCAGATGGGGCTTTTTTTATAGTGTATGTAAGCGTCTGATTTCAATTATATATTGACAAAGTTATTTTCTGTTCATTAGCGTAGAAAAGAACTGGAATAAACACCTTCAACATTACAGATCTGCAGGTTTCTTGAAGTCACATAATTCCCCCTCTGATGATCTCTTCAGATTAATATGTGAACATCTTGTTGCGCTTCACCCACTAATAAGTTTCCAGTAATACTGTTTTAAAGAGCTGTTGTCAGAAATGTCCTTTTGAAAGCACATAATTACATTATTATGTATGTGGGCAGTGCTCTATATTTCTATATAGCACATACATGTTTTAGCTTAGCTGCTCAGCTTCTGTTGCACCAGACTATCTTTTGGTAGTACTTAAAGGGGTTTACTTACCATGCAGTTTCACAAAGATACAGCCAGCTTTAGACTCTCACTTCCTGGTCAGGCTGTGGATATCTATAGCAGTGAAAGACATCAGCTCCACTGCTCCTAGCTGTTCCTGTTACGGTGACCTGATTTCTAAAATGTAGTACACAAAGCTACAGGGTAAAATATTGTTATTAAGTTAGGTAAACAAACTCTGTTGCTAGAGATTAGCCTCTGCAGGGAGTGACTCGCCATGGTCGAACGGCAGCTTGTGGATCTTTCAGGTAGGATACAGAGTACACAAGTTTAACACAACAAAAATAGAAGAAATGTGTGCTCACCGCTAGTAGAAATCTCAAGGTGGATCCCCGAATGCCCAAACGGTGCCTTGGGAGAGCTGCCTGTCGGACACAGGCAATGCAGATAGCAAAATTGAAATGCCTCCAGCACCGAAAAATGATGAAAACATATCCTTTAATACATATTACATTAAAATAAGTTCAGGGTTCTCCCAACCATCTGACGCATTTCGAGCGACAAATGCTCTTACTCGTAGACTGATTTTGGAGAAGAAAGAAGCACCCTTAAAAATAAACACACTGACCCCAGGGACGCAGCTAAAGACTCATGGGCCCGGGGGCAAAACTTCAGCTTGGGGCCCCTACCGCCAGACACCGTCTATGGACCAATACTTTTCAACAACAGGTTCCCTACTTGACGTGGCGGATGTCCGTGGTGCAGCGCGCTGCAGTAAAATTATTTTATAAAAGTATCATCCAATAGATCGAAAAATTAATTTGAAATGGGGCCAAAAAAAACTAAGTTATACAGCCAAAGTGTCTGTTCTATCTTGCTCTTCCCCCGCACTTTGAATCCGGAGCGTGCAGCATAAAGTCATCACGCCCAGGGGCGTCGCTAGGCAGGTTTATTCGGGGCACAAGCCCCGAACAAAAGCGTGCCTGTTGCCCGAGTATCAGACGCCGGCTGCGGGACCTGCAGCACCGACGTTCTATGAGCTGTGTGTCGTGCTTGGACGCACACCCACACAGCTCAGGAGGTTGCTAGGTGGAGGGAGGGAGGGAGAACGGACTGCAGCGAGGTGACGGGGAACTCAGGAGGGAGGAGGGGACGCGGCTGTACACTGCCAGAAGACCGGGAAGATCCGGGGACAGGCACAGTGTCCGCAGTGAGAGGCTCCGCCCCTGCTGTGATCTCTGCTCCCGGAGGCATCTCCTGCAGCTGCAGTGTTCCTGCCTGTCCTCGTGGCTTAAGCAGGCTCCCACAGGATAAGGCAACATCCGGAGGTCTCCAGTAGTGAAGGAGCCCCTGCAGAGGACCAGGACTACGAGTTGTAATAGGAGGGAAACAGCAATATCTTCATGAATGTAAACTGTACTGAGTGTCTGTGTGTGTCTGAGTGTCTGTGTGTGTCTGAGTGTGTGTGTGTGTGTCTGAGTGTGTGTGTGTGTGTCTGAGTGTGTGTGTGTGTCTGAGTGTGTGTGTGTGTATGTGTGTGTGTCTGTGTCTGAGTGTGTATGTGTGTGTGTCTGTGTCTGAGTGTGTATGTGTGTGTCTGTGTCTGAGTGTGTATGTGTGTGTCTGTGTCTGAGTGTGTATGTGTGTGTGTCTCTGTCTGAGTGTGTATGTGTGTGTGTCTGTGTCTGAGTGTGTATGTGTGTGTGTCTGTGTCTGAGTGTGTATGTGTGTGTCTGTGTCTGAGTGTGTATGTGTGTGTGTCTGTGTCTGAGTGTGTATGTGTGTGTCTGTGTGTGTCTGAGTGTGTATGTGTGTGTGTCTGTGTCTGAGTGTGTATGTGTGTGTCTGTGTGTGTCTGAGTGTCTGTGTGTGTGTCTGAGTGTGTGTCTGAGTGTGTGTGTGTGTGTGTCTGAGTGTGTGTGTGTGTGTGTTGGGGGGGCTGAGTGTGGTGAGTGTCAGTGTGTGTGTGTGTGTGTGTCTGAGTGTGGTGAGTGTGTGTCTGTGTGTGTGTGTGTGTCTGAGTGTGTGTGTGTGTGTGTCTGAGTGTGTGTGTGTCAGAGTGTGTGTGTGTGTGTGGTGTGTCTGAATGAGTGTCTGAGTGTGTGTGTGTGTCTCTGAGTGTGTGTGTGTGTGTCTGAGTGTGTGGTGTCGAGTGTGTATGAGTGTGTGTGTATGTGTCTGTGTGTGTGTGGTAGTCTGAGTGGTCTGAGTGTGTGGTGTGTGTGGAGTGTGTGTGTGTGTGTGGGTGTCTGAGTGTGTGGGGGTGTGTGTGTGTGTGTGTGTTGTCTGAGTGTGTGTGTGTGTGTGTCTGTGTGTGTGTGTCTCCCCCCCGGTGTGTGTGTTGTCTGTGTGTGGTGAGGTGTGTGTGTGGTGTAATCTGAGTGTGTGTGTGTGTCTGAGTGTGTGAGTGTGTGTGTGTGTGTGTGTGTGTGTGTCTGAGTGTGTAGTCTGTGTGTGTGTCTGAGTGTGTGTGGTGTGTGTGTCTGAGTGTGTGTATCTGAGTGTGTGTGGTGAGTTGTGTGTGTGACTGAGTGTGTGTATCAGATTGTGTGTGAGTGTGTGTGAGTGTGAGTGTGTGTGTGTATCGGGGTGTGTGTGTGTGTCGGGGTGTGTGTGTGTGTGTCTGAGTGTGTGTGTGTGTGTCTGAGTGTGTGTGTGTATCTGAGTGTGTGTGGTTTGGTGTGGTGTGTGTGTGTGTGTGGTGTGTGTCTGAGTGTGTTGTGTATCTGAGTGGTGTGTGTGTGTGAGTGTGTGTGTGTGTGTCGTTGAGTGTGTGAGTGTGTGTGTGTTAGTGTGTGTGTGTCTGAGTGTGTGTGTGTGTGTGTGTGTGTTCTGAGGTGAGTGTGTGTCTGAGTGTGTGTATCTGACGTGTGAGAGTGTGTGAGTGTGTGTGATGTGTGTGTATCTTGAGTGTGTGTGGGTGTGTGAGTGTCTGTGTGTGAGTGTCTGTGTGTGTGTCTGAGTGTGTGTGTGTCTGAGTGTGTCTGTGTGTCTGAGTGTGTGTGTGTCTGTGTGTGTGTGTGTGTCTGAGTGTGTGTGTGTCTGTGTGTGTGTGTGTGTGTCTGAGTGTGTGTGTGTGTGTCTGAGTGTGTGTCTGAGTGTGTGTGTGTCTGTGTGTGTCTGAGTGTGTGTGTGTGTGTGTGTGTCTGAGTGTGTGTGTGGTGTGTGGTGTGTTGTGTGTGTCCTGAGTGTATGTGTGTCTGAGTGTGTGTGTGTGGGTGGTCTGAGTGTGTGTGTGTGGTCTGAGTGTGTGTGGTGTCTGTGTGTGTGTGGTGTATGTGTGTCTGAGTGTGTGTGTGAATGTGTGTCTGTTTGTGTGTGTCTGAGTGTGTGTGTCTGTGTGTGTGTGTCTGAGTGTGTGTGTCTGAGTGTGTGTGTGTGTGCCTGAGTGTGTGTCTGAGTGTGTGTCTGAGTGTGTGTCTGTGTGTGTGTCTGAGTGTGTGTCTGTGTCTGAGTGTGTGTCAGTGTGTGTGTGTGTGTCTGAGTGTGTGTGTGTGTCTGAGTGTGTGTGTGTGTCTGAGTGTGGGTGTGTCTGAGTGTGTATGTGTGTGTATGTGTGTGTATCTGAGTGTGTGTGTGTGTGTGTCTGAGTGTGTGTGTGTCTGTGTGTGTGTGTGTGTCTGAGTGTGTCTGCGGTGTGTGTGTGTCTGAGTGTGTGTGTGAGTGTGTGTGTACTGAGTGTGTGTCTGAGTGTGTGGGGGTGTTGAGTTTGTGTGTGTGTGTGTGTGTCGATGTCTGAGTGTGTGTTGTGTGTGTGGTGTGTTGTGTGGGGTGTGTGTGTGTCTGAGTGTGTCTGCGTGTGTGTGTGTCTGTGTGTGGTGTGTGTGTGTGTGTGTGTGTGTGTCTGAGTGTGTGTGTGTCTGAGTGTGTGTGTGTCTCTGAGTGTGTGTGTGTGTCTGAGTGTGTGTGTGTGTCTGAGTGTGTCTGTGTGTGTGTGTCTGAGTGTGTGTGTGTGTCTGAGTGTGTCTGCGTGTGTCTGAGTGTGTCTGAGTGTGTGTGTGTGTGTCTGAGTGTGTGTATGTGTCTGAGTGTGTGTATGTGTCTGAGTGTGTGTGTCTGAGTGTGTGTATGTGTCTGAGTGTGTGTGTCTGAGTGTGTGTGTGTGTGTGTGTGTGTGTCTGAGTGTGTGTGTGTGTGTCTGAGTGTGTGTGTGTGTGTCTGAGTGTGTGTGTGAGTGTCTGAGTTTGTGGGTGTGGGTCTGAGTGTGTTTGTGTCTGAGTGTGTCTGCGTGTGTGTGTGTCTGAGTGTGTGTGTGTGTGGTGTGTGTCAGTGTGTGTATGTGTGTGTCTGAGTGTGTGCATGTGTGTCTGTGTGCATGTGTGCCTGTGTGCATGTGTGTCTGTGTGTGTGTGCAGGTTGTGTGTGTGTGTAGAGTGTGTGTATTGTTGTGTGTGTGTGTGTGTGTGTGTGTGTGTGTGTGTGTGTGTGTGTGTGTCTGAGGGTGTGTGTGTGTCTGAGGGTGTGTGTGTGTCTGAGGGTGTGTGTGTGTCTGAGGGTGTGTGTGTGTCTGAGGGTGTGTGTGGTGCTCAGAGTGTGTTGTGTGTCTGGTGTGTGTGTGTTGAGTGTGTGTGTGTGTCTGAGTGTGTGGTCTGGGGAGTGATGTTGGTGTGTGTGTGGTGTGTGTCTGAGTGTGGGTGTATGTGTCTGAGTGTGTTGATTCTGAGTGTTGTTGGTGTCTGTGTGTGTCTGAGTGTGTGTGTGAGTGTGTGTGTCTGTGTGTGTGTGTGGTGTGTGTGTTTGTTTGTGTTGATTTGTCCCCCCCGCGCCCCCCCCCCCCCACCCCCCCCCCCCCCCCCCCCCACCTGAGTGTATGGTGTGTTGAGTGTGTGTGTGTGTGTGTGTGTTGAGTGTGTAGTGTGTGTTTCCTGAGTGTGTGTGTGTGTGTCTGAGTGTGTGTGTGTATTGTGTGTCTGAGTTGTGTGTGTGTTGTGTGTTGAGTGTGTGTTGTGCTGAGTGTGTGTGTTCTGCGTGTGTGTGTCTGAGTGTGTGTGTGTTGAGTGTGCGGTGTTTTTTAGATGTCTTTTGGAAGTGTGTATGTGTGTGGTCTGAGTGAGTTATGTGTGTGTGTCTTGTGTCTGTGTGTGTGTCTGAGTGAGTGTCTGAGTGTGTGTCTGAGTGTGTGTCTGAGTGTGTGTCTGAGTGAGGTGTCTGTGTATGAGTGTGTGTCAGTGGTGTGGTGTGTGGTCCTGAGTGGGTGTGTGTGGTCTGAGTGTGTGTGTGTGTTGAGTGTGGGTGTGGTCTGGTGTGTAATGTGTGTGTATGTGTGTGTATTCGAGTGTGTGTGTGTGAGTGTCTGGAGAGGTGTGTTTCAGCTGTGTGTGTGTGTGTCTGAGTGTGTGTGTGAGTGTGTGTGTGTTGCGTGTGTGTGTCTGAGTGTGTGTATGTGTCTGAGTGTGTGTGTGTGTGTGTGTGTCTGAGTGTGTGTGTGGTGTGTGTGTGTGTCTGAGTGTGTCTGCGGTGTGTGTGTGTCTGAGTGTGTCTGCGTGTGTGTGTGTGTCTGTGTGTGGTGTGTGTCTGCGTGTGTGTGTGTGTCTGAGTGTGTGTGTGTGTCTGCGTGTGTGTGTGTGTCTGAGTGTGTGTGTGTGTCTGAGTGTGTGTGTGTGTCTGAGTGTGTGTGTGTGTCTGCGTGTGTGTGTGTGTCTGAGTGTGTGTGTGTGTGTCTGAGTGTGTCTGAGTGTGTCTGAGTGTGTCTGAGTGTGTGTGTGTGTCGAGTGTGTGTATGTGTCTGAGTGTGTGTATCTGTCTGTGTGTGTGTGTTATTAGTGTGAGTGATGTGTCTGAGTGAGTGTGTCTGAGTGTGTGTGTGTGTGTGTGTGTGTCTGAGTGTGTGTGTCTGTGTCTGAGTGTGTGTGTGTGTGTCTGAGTGTGTGTGTGTGTGTCTGAGTGTGTGTGTGTGTGTCTGAGTGTGTCTGCGTGTGTCTGAGTGTGTCTGCGTGTGTGTGTGTCTGAGTGTGTGGGTGGTGTGTGGTGTGTGTCAGTGTGTGTATGTGTGTGTCTGAGTGTGTGCATGTGTGTCTGTGTGCATGTGTGCCTGTGTGCATGTGTGTCTGTGTGTGTGTCTGAGTGTGTGTCTGAGTATGTGTGTGTGTGTGGTGTGTGTCTGTGTGTGTCTGTGTGTGGTGTGTGTCTGTGTGTGGTGTGTGTCTGTGTGTGTGTGTGTCTGTGTGTGGTGTGTGTCTGAGTGTGTGTGTCTGAGTGTGTGTGTCTGAGTGTGTGTGTGTGTGTCTGAGTGTGTGTGCGGTGTGTGTGTCTGAGTGTGTCTGCGGTGTGTGTGTCTGAGTGTGTCTGCGTGTTTGTGTCTGTGTGTGGTGTGTGTCTGAGAGTGTCTGCGTGTGTGTGTCTGTGTGTGGTGTGTGTCTGAGTGTGTGTGTGTGTGTCTGAGTGTGTGTGTCTGAGTGTGTGTGTGTCTGTGTGCGTGTGTGTCTGTGTGTGTGTGTGTGTCTGAGTGTTTGTGTCTGTGTGTGTGTGTGTCTGAGTGTGTGTGTGTGTGTCTGTGTGTTTGTGTGTCTGAGTGTTTGTGTCTGTGTGTGTGTGTCTGAGTGTTTGTGTCTGAGTGTGTGTGTGTGTGTCTGTGTCTGAGTGTGTGTCTGTGTCTGAGTGTGTGTTCTGGGAAACGGTGTGTCGTGTGTGTCTGAGTGTGTGTGTGTCTGAGTGTGTGCTGTGTCTGAGTGTGTGATGCTTGGTCTGAGTTGTGTGTGTGTTGAGTGTGTGTGTGTCTGAGTGGGTTGTGTGTCTGAGTGTGTGTGGTGGTGTCTGAGTGTGTGTCTGAGTGTGTGTCTGAGTGTGTGTATGTCTGAGTGTGTGTATGTCTGAGTGTGTGTATGTGTCTGAGTGTGTGTATGTGTCTGGGTGTGTGTATGTGTCTGAGTGTGTGTGTCTGAGTGTGGTGTGTGTGTGGTGTGTGAGTGATGTGTGTGGTGTGTCTGAGTGTGTGTGTGTCTGTGTGTCTGAGTGTGTGGGTGGTGTGTGGTGTGTGTCAGTGTGTGTATGTGTGTGTCTGAGTGTGTGTATGTGTGTCTGTGTGCATGTGTGCCTGTGTGCATGTGTGCCTGTGTGCATGTGTGTCTGTGTGTGTGTGTGTGTGTGTGTGTGTCTGAGTGTGTGTGTGTGTGTGTCTGAGTGTGTGTGTGTGTCTGAGTGTGTGTGTGTGTCTGAGTGTGTGTGTCTGTGGTGTGTGTCTGTGTGTGGTGTGTGTCTGAGTGTGTGTGTGTGTCTGAGTGTGTGTGCGGTGTGTGTGTCTGAGTGTGTGTGCGGTGTGTGTGTGTGTCTGAGTGTGTCTGCGGTGTGTGTGTGTGTGTGTCTGAGTGTGTCTGCGTGTGTGTGTGTCTGTGTGTGTGTGTGTAGTGTGTGTTGTGTGTTCTGGTGTGTTGTGTGAATGTGTGTTCTGTGTGTGTGTCTGCGGGTGCTTCTGTGTGTGTGTCTGAGAGTGTGTGCCGGTGTGCGATGTGTGTGTCTGAAGTGTGCGTAGCTGGATGTGAGTGTGTGTGTGTTACTGCGTGCGTCTGAGTGTGTGTGTGTCTGAGTGTGTGTGTCTGAGTGTGTGTGTGTCTGAGTGTGTGTGTGTCTGAGTGTGTGTGTGTCTGAGTGTGTGTGTGTCTGAGTGTGTGTGTGTGTCTGAGTGTGTGTCTGAGTGTGTGTCTGAGTGTGTGTATGTCTGAGTGTGTGTATGTGTCTGAGTGTGTGTATGTGTCTGGGTGTGTGTATGTGTCTGAGTGTGTGTGTCTGAGTGTGTGTGTGTGTCTGAGTGTGTGTGTGTGTGTCTGAGTGTGTCTGCGTGTGTCTGAGTGTCTGAGTGTGTGGGTGGTGTGTGGTGTGTGTCAGTGTGTGTATGGGTGGTAGAGAGGTGAGTATGTGTGTCTGTGTGCATGTGTGCCTGTGTGCATGTGTGCCTGTGTGCATGTGTGTCTGTGTGTGTCTGAGTGTGTGTGGTGTGTGTCTGAGTGTGTGTGTCTGAGTGTGTCTGTGTGTGGTGTGTGTCTGTGTGTGGTGTGTGTCTGAGTGTGTGTGTGTGTCTGAGTGTGTGTGCGGTGTGTGTGTGTCTGTGTGTGTGTGTGTCTGAGTGTTTGTGTCTGAGTGTGTGTGTGTGTGTCTGTGTTCTCCCCCCCCCCCCACCCGAGTGTGTGTCTGTGTCTGAGTGTGTGTCTGGTGTCGTGTGTGTGTCTGCAGTGTGTGTGTGTCTGAGTGTGTGTGAGTCTGAGTGGTGTGTGTGTCTTGAAGTGTGTTGTGTGTTGGTGTGTTGTGTGTTGGTGTGTGTGTGTGTCTGAGTGTGTGTCTGAGTGTGTTACTGTCTGAGTGTGTGTATGTCTGGTGTTTGTATGAGTCTGAGTGCTGTGTATGTGTCTGTGGGTGTGTGTAGAGTCTGAAGTGTGTGTGTCTGAGCGTGTGTGTGTGTCTGCGTTTGTTGTGTGTGTCTGAGTGTGTCTGCGTGTGTCTGAGTGTCTGAGTGTGTGGGTGGTGTGTGGTGTGTGTCTGTGTGTGTGTGTGTGTCTGAGTGTGTGTATGTGTGTCTGTGTGCATGTGTGCCTGTGTGCATGTGTGCCTGTGTGCATGTGTGCCTGTGTGCATGTGTGTCTGTGTGCATGTGTGTCTGTGTGTGTGTGTGTGTCTGAGTGTGTGTGTGTGTCTGTGTGTGTGTGTGTCTGAGTGTGTGTGTGTGTGTCTGAGTGTGTGTGTGTGTCTGAGTGTGTGTGTGTCTGAGTGTGTGTGTCTGAGTGTGTCTGTGTGTGGTGTGTGTCTGTGTGTGGTGTGTGTCTGAGTGTGTGTGTGTGTCTGAGTGTGTGTGCGGTGTGTGTGTGTGTCTGAGTGTGTCTGCGGTGTGTGTGTGTGTGTCTGAGTGTGTCTGCGTGTGTGTGTGTCTGTGTGTGTGTGTGTCTGAGTGTGTGTGTGTGTCTGAGTGTGTCTGCGTGTGTGTGTCTGTGTGTGGTGTGTGTCTGAGTGTGTGTGTGTGTGTCTGAGTGTGTGTGTCTGAGTGTGTCTGCGTGTGTGTGTCTGTGTGTGGTGTGTGTCTGAGTGTGTGTGTGTGTGTGTCTGAGTGTGTGTGTCTGAGTGTGTGTCTGTGTGCGTGTGTGTCTGTGTGGTGTGTGTGTCTGTGTGCGTGGTGTGTCTGTGTGCCGTGTGTGTCTAGTGTGTCGTGATTGTCTGAGTGTATTGTGTGTCAGAAGTTTGTGTTCTGAGTGTTTGTGTGTCTGTGTGTGTGTCTGAGTGTTGTTCTGAGGTGTGTGTGGGTCTGCGGTTTGTGTGTCTGACGTGTTTGTGTTGGCTGTGTGTGTGTCTGAGTGTTTGTGTCTGAGTGTGTGTGTGTCTCTGAGTGTTTGTGTGTGTCTCTGAGTGTTTGTGTGTGTGTCTGAGTGTTTGTGTGTCTGAGTGTTTGTGTCTGTGTGTGTGTGTGTCTGAGTGTTTGTGTCTGAGTGTTTGTGTCTGAGTGTGTGTGTGTCTGAGTGTGTGTGTCTGTGTGTGTGTGTGTCTGAGTGTGTGTGTGTCTGAGTGTGTGTGTCTGAGTGTGTCTGCGTGTGTGTGTCTGTGTGTGGTGTGTGTCTGAGTGTGTCTGAGTGTGTGTGTCTGAGTGTGTGTCTGTGTGCGTGTGTGTCTGTGTGCGTGTGTGTCTGTGTGCGTGTGTGTCTGTGTGCGTGTGTGTCTGTGTGCGTGTGTGTCTGTGTGCGTGTGTGTCTGAGTGTTTGTGTCTGAGTGTGTGTGTGTGTGTCTGTGTCTGAGTGTGTGTCTGTGTCTGAGTGTGTGTCTGAGTGTGTGTGTGTGTCTGAGTGTGTGTGTGTCTGAGTGTGTGTGTGTCTGAGTGTGTGTGTGTCTGAGTGTGTGTGTGTCTGAGTGTGTGTGTGGGTGTGTGTGTGTGTCTGAGTGTGTGTCTGAGTGTGTGTATGAGTGTGTGAATGTCTGAGTGTGTGTTGTGTTGCGTGGTGTGTATGTGGTGTGTATATGTGGAGTGTGTGTGTCTGAGTGTGTGTGTGTGTCTGAGTGTGTGTGTGTGTGTCTGAGTGTGTCTGCGTGTGTCTGAGTGTCTGAGTGTGTGGGTGGTGTGTGGTGTGTGTCAGTGTGTGTATGTGTGTGTCTGAGTGTGTGTATGTGTGTCTGTGTGCATGTGTGCCTGTGTGCATGTGTGCCTGTGTGCATGTGTGCCTGTGTGCATGTGTGTCTGTGTGCATGTGTGTCTGTGTGTGTGTGTGTCTGAGTGTGTGTGTGTGTGTCTGAGTGTGTGTGTGTGTGTCTGAGTGTGTGTCTGAGTGTGTGTGTGTGATCTGAGTGTGTGTGGGTCCTGAGTGTGTGTGTCTGATGTGCTGTGTGTTGTGTGTGTCTGTGTGTGGTGTGTGTCTGAGTGTGTGTGTGTGTCTGAGTGTGTGTGCGGTGTGTGTGTGTGTCTGAGTGTGTCTGCGGTGTGTGTGTGTGTCTGAGTGTGAATCGAGAGAAGCCCCCCCCAATGTGTCAGTGTGTGTGTGTGTCTGAGTTGGGTGTTGTGTCTGAGTGTGTCTGCGTGTGTGTGTCTGTGTGTGGTGTGGTCTGAGTCGTGTTGTGTGTGTGTCTGAGTGTGTGTGTGTGTGTCTGTGTGTGTGTCTGTGTGTGGTGTGTGTGTGTGTGTGTGTGTGTGTGTGTCTGAGTGTGTGTGTCTGAGTGTGTGTCTGTGTGCGTGTGTGTCTGTGTGCGTGTGTGTCTGTGTGCGTGTGTGTCTGTGTGCGTGTGTGTCTGTGTGCGTGTGTGTCTGAGTGTGTGTGTGTCTCGACGTGTTTTGTGGTGTCTGGTGGTTGTGTGTCGGTGATGTGTGTCCTGAGTGTTTGTGCTGGTGTGTGTTGTGTTTGAGTGTTTTGTGTGTCTGAGTGTGTGTCTGTGTGCGTGTGTGTCTGAGTGTTTGTGTCTGAGTGTGTGTGTGTCTCTGAGTGTTTGTGTGTGTCTCTGAGTGTTTGTGTGTGTGTCTGAGTGTTTGTGTGTCTGAGTGTTTGTGTCTGTGTGTGTGTGTGTCAGATGTGTTGTGTCTGACTTGTTGTGGTTGTGTGTGTGTGTTTATGCGTGTGTGTGTATGTGTTGGGTGTGTGTGTGTATGATGTGTGTGTATGAGTGTGTTGCGTGGTTTGTGTGTTCTGTGTGTGGTGTGTGTCTGTGTGTGTCTGAGTGTGTGTGTCTGAGTGTGTGTCTGTGTGCGTGTGTGTCTGTGTGCGTGTGTGTCTGTGTGCGTGTGTGTCTGTGTGCGTGTGTGTCTGTGTGCGTGTGTGTCTGTGTGCGTGTGTGTCTGAGTGTTTGTGTGTCTGAGTGTTTGTGTGTCTGAGTGTTTGTGTGTCTGAGTGTTTGTGTGTCTGTGTGTGTGTCTGAGTGTTTGTGTCTGAGTGTGTGTGTGTCTGAGTGTTTGTGTGTGTCTCTGAGTGTTTGTGTGTGTGTCTGAGTGTTTGTGTGTCTGAGTGTTTGTGTCTGTGTGTGTGTGTGTCTGAGTGTTTGTGTCTGAGTGTTTGTGTCTGAGTGTGTTTGTGTCTGAGTGTGTGTGTCTGTGTGTGTGTGTGTGTCTGAGTGTGTGTGTGTGTGTGAGTGTGTGTGTCTGAGTGTGTGTGTGTGTCTGAGTGTGTGTCTGAGTGTGTGTCTGAGTGTGTGTGTGTCTGAGTGTGTGTGTGTCTGAGTGTGTGTATGTCTGAGTGTGTGTATGTCTGAGTGTGTGTATGTCTGAGTGTGTGTATGTCTGAGTGTGTGTGTGTGTCTGAGTGTGTGTCTGAGTGTGTGTGTGTCTGAGTGTGTGTGTGTGTGTGTCTGTCTGTCTGTGTATGAATATATGTTCACACTGCGTAAATTGCGGGGCGCATTTCTCCTCGTATTTGCGCTTCAATACGCCCGATATGCGCACCGCAATACGGTACCATTATAGTTCTCCTAGAGAGTCCATGGATTACATGTCGTGTTGTATGCACATGGGGGAGCAGGTGTGGTTCCAAAAAACAAGCGTATTGCGGTATGTACCAAAACTCGCCGACAATAAGCTGTGGTAGAACATGCCAAAGGGAGCCCGGCACGGAATTTATTGGGCCCTAGGAACGCCCTGATCACTCCACCCCTCTTAGACGGCCCGTTACGGCATCTATTATGGCCCCTAAGCCTAGAGATAGGCTTAGGACCTGGTACAGGCAGTGGCACACGGTCATCATTGCATTGCGACGCTGCCTTCATGGGTCTAAGAGGGATATATGGGTTATGGCGTATATACCAGCCGTTTTGCTGTGTGACTGATGCGACCTTGTAGCTAGGTCACTACTGTAATCACCCACACATATAAGGAGTACTATAGACACAAATATTACATACATATATACAGTGCGATTAACAACATATATATAAGTATATCACCACAGGATATATGATGTTATATACACACACATATATACAGTGAATATACATACATATACAGTGTACACTCAGATACACACACACATATATATATATATACACACACTACACATATATAGTGTGCACCTTAAGTTACAATAAGGGGCGGGCCTGTGTTTTGGCAGACATGCTGGGACTTGTAGTTCTACCAGCAGCTGCTGGTGGGACTACAAGTACCAGACATACTGTACACTAAGATAGCATTCAAAACTTAAAGCATATACAGTGTAGTTTTCTGGTACTTGTAGTCCCACAGCAGTGCGGTAGAAAATACAAGTCCAGCACATGACTGCACCACAGGCCAGCACACCCTCTTATGTACATAAGGTACCACACATTACATGTGTGTGTATATATTTCATAACATTACAATGTGTGCGCTGTTGCTGACTGTTGAGTACATTTACATTACTGTGCTTGAGTCAGCACGGTACTATACCAGCAGGAGGGTGAGGGCTTCTCGACGGGAGCTTGAGCAGAGCTGTTTGATTACTACCAATAATGCTGTCAACTCGGGGACGGTTGAGGAACGGACTGCCCACTCCCCTTCCTGTGCCTCTCTGAACTCATCAATCATCCTCAGTCCTATGCAAATAGTAGGAGCCAGCTGCCGGCTGCTGCGCTCAATGGGACAGTGTGACCTAGAGATCGCAGCTGTGTGGCATGGGGGGGGGGGCTCGTGGGCCCCCGGGCTCAGGGGCCCAGTCGCAATTGCGACCGTTGTGACCCCTGTAGCTACGCCACTGCACTGACCCATGAACCAGGAAATGCATCAGTGTATCAGGAAGGCAGTCTAATTGGCTGAATGACCTGTCAATCACGAGATTACAATGGAGAAAAACACCTGTAGCAAAACGGAAAAAATCCAAACAATTGTAGAATCATGTAAGATTATGTGAATTATTCTACACAAGCATAAAAAACATAATATATATCCAAAACCATAAACAATTGCAGATTTTGACATATGCAAAAAATATATGCAAGGATATACAAAGAAAAAAAATATATACCACACAATACACATATATCAAATTTATAACGAACTGAGACAAAAAACGCATTCACTGATGAAATTCCACACCTAAAAATGCAATAATAAACGAATAGCCAAACTGGCGTATGAATTTAGATATTAATGACGATATTGTAATTTGATGGATAACGTCCGTCACAAGATCTTAGTAATAAGCTACAAATTACGACATGTGCGAAAGTATAAGAGATAACACATAATACACATGTCAAGCTTTTAGCACACTAAGACAAAAAACGTATGCAATAATCAAATTCCATGTTTGGGAATGCAATGGTAATAAACGTATACAAATTTGAACATGTGCGAAAATATGAAAAAGATGTACAAGAAATGACAAGCAATACACATATTGAGCTCATGACACACTGAAACAAAAAACGTATGCAATAGTCAAATTCCATATTTGGGAATGCAATGGTAATAAACGCATTCAAATTTCAACATGTGCGAAAGTATAAGAGATAACAAACAATGCACATGTGTCAAGCTTCTAGCAGGCTAAGACAAAAAATGTATGCAATAATCAAATTCCATATCTGGGAATGCAATGGTAATAAATGTATACAAATTTCAACATATGTGAAAGTCTAAGAGATAACACAAAATGCACATGTGTCAAGCTTCTAGCACACTAAGACAAAAACGTATGCAATAATCAAATTCCATGTCTGGGAATGCAATGGTAATAAACGTATACAAATTTCAACATGTGCGAAAATATGTATAAAAAATGACTAGCATGACAAAATGTTGAGCTTATAACACTGAAACAAAAAACGTATGCAATGATCAAATTCCATATCTGAAAATAAATAGTAAATAAAGATGCTGTATGTTCGTAAAAAATGAAACATATGCAAATTTCATTTATGCGAAGTATGCAAAAAGATATACAAAAATATATAAAACGCACTACACACTGTATCAAGCTTATGATTACACCTGGGAAAAAGGACAACCAATAGCATGCATATATAGATATAATATGCAACAACGGAAAATTGATATAGTTAATACGCATAACCAACAAAACACCATCCTATTCATTTGTAAAACCAGATGTCATATAATGAGTATACTCAAATCAATTCCTAAATAATGAAAATATATAGCTGAATGGTTGAATGTATAAATATATAAAGTATAGGGGGGGGGCATATAGTGTGTATACACAATTAATCTGACTCCATCAATGTTCAGTTATCTAAATTAAACTGTAAATATATCAAGTTAGAACCCAAACTCGATTAAATGTAATATGGAATAAAGGATATGTTTTAATACATTCTTTCGAGTGCACGGAGTACACAAGTTTACTACTAGTTACTGACCACCTTTCCTACCGCCTACATGTACCAATCTCACAAACAAACACTAGGATACAGCTCACCGGCAGTACTCACCCCGAATGCAGTGGGGACAGAATCGAAGTAGATCCAAATAATCCAAAAACAAAAAGAAAAATCTCCAGCTCAATTCCTGGTATAGTGACAAATAGTTAAAATCTCTTTTATTTCAGGAACATCTTAAAAGCAATATCAGAGCTTGATGCGTGGTAACACGCTAACGCGTTTCGGAAGAAAAATCCCTTAATCATAGCGTTGAGTGAAGTGATTTTTCTTCCGAAAAACGCGTTAGAGTGTTACCACGGCATCCAAGCTCTGTCTATGTGCTTTTAAGATGTTCCTGAAATTAAAAGAGATTTTAACTATTTTCACTACCCGGATTGCGCTGGAGAATTTTTCTTTTTGTTTACATGTACCAATACGCAATACGCGTTTTTTTGGGTCTATTTTGTGACAAAAATTACTTTTGACGCCATATTTTCGACGTAAATGGAAACTGTTGTACACCATAATAGGTGGCATTTTTACTCCGTGCACGACACATTGTCATGGCCTAAAAATGCGCATTACATATAGAAGCAATGATACGGATGTGCGCTCTAACCAATGGACGCTATTGAGGAGCATTATATACACTGGTAAGGATACGTTTATGAGGCCTCATTGGTCAATGCGCCTTGATCAGGCACATGACTTTCACTTACCAATGATCATATGTGCCGCGATTGCGCAGTGCGTCTGTTTAGGGCATCTACGTTTTACTATGCAAAGTGTCTACCTGAGAAGATTTTTGAGAGGATCGTACTTTCTGGTGCACTTTACACTGATTAAATGCGCCTAAAAAACTGCCGCAGCGCCGCCAATTTTTGAACATCTCACCTAAAGTCTATATCTCCGGACCAAAGCAAAGTCAAAACACCATTGTACAGTATTTGGAGATAGTCTTCATTTACCTTTCCCTTCATGTTTAAAAAACTAATCATTTTGGTGAGAAAAACTGTGGGGATAGTAGATAGAGTGTAATACCTGTGAGCACAGGAAGAGTAGGCCACAACCCGGTTGCAAGTGAACTTTATTGAATGGAACTGGAACAGGAACTTGACACAGCAATACTTTTGGACTACCTTGATAACTTCCTTAACGGGACCTGACCCCACCGGCTTTTGACGGCGCGGGATTTCACGGTCGTTGTCTGCCTGTGCTAGGATCAGGGCTGTACCTACACAGCCCAGATACCAGTGCAGCACCTGGCAAGCGCGGTAGGTGCGGGAGAAACCTCCGCTGCCCCCATGCTTTAGACCCTTGCGTCCCGGCTGAGCCCGAAGAACAGCTGCACATTAAATCCATGGGACCTAGAGAATCCCCAGGGGCTTGTCTGTGTAAAGAACGCAGTGATCGGACAGTTTGTGAGATTGCCCTGATCACTGCCTGTGTCGGATGACCACAGATTATAATGTTTTAGCTCTATGATATGCTATACATTACTAAGTGTAAAAAAACAACAACAAAAAAATAAAACAGTAACCAGTACTCCAATTCAGGGATTTAAAGAAAAAAAAATGTAAAAAATCATAATAAAGCTTAAAAAAAAAAAAAAAAAAAAAAGAATAAAAAAATAAATTAATTAACAAATGGCGATTGTTACACATACACACACAAAAACACCTATAATATTAGGTATCCACATGACCGTAATAAACCTGTGAGAATTACTCTTAACACCTTATTATGTGGCAAAATATGAATGGTGTAAAAGAAAATGTACAATACCCAAACTTTTTAAAAAAAATTAACAAAATTCTGCTAATTATTTATAAGTGAACTGAAAACTATTCCCCATTAAAGTAAATTCGGTCTCGAATTAAAACGGAGGGCTCCAAACAAGCTGACATCATTGAAAAAATAAAAATTTACAACTGTTGAAACGCCTAAGGAGGCCAAAACTATAAAAAACTGTCTGTCAGTCATTAATATACTTTTCGGGCTCATTCGGCTTAAGGGGTTCATTTGATGTCTGATGGGTGGGCAAAGTATTTCATTTTCGGAAATTTACTTGGCTGCTCACCTGTGGGCAGGGGCATTTAACCTTGATGCAATTGCCAGGAGGTGATCTCTCTTGGAAATCTATTCTGCTTCTTACATCTTTTTAGGATTTGTTCACACGTTGTCTTTTTGTTCGTATTTGGGATATTAATTGCGCGCAAGACGCCCGAGTACTGATGTAGCTAATACGGTCACTCATAGCTTCTCAAGGAGCTATGATTTCCCCACCTTTTTTCCCAGACTCAGAAAGATATGATAATGAGAGTGAATGGGGCCAGCCCCGCAGCGTTTTAGAAGTACGTGCTGTCCAGCGTGTACTTCTAAGACACCCGGGGTCTTGCAGCGCATACAGGTACGTGCCGCAAAGACGCTGTGTGAACATACCCTTGGTTTCTGACTGCACTCCACCTCTCAGTTACCAGGTTCTTTTTCTCAGCTCGGGCGCCTGCCTCCTTAAAACGCAACCTCCCTAATCTTGTGAGACTCGTAGATATTTTTCACTAACTTCTGTTTCTGCCTTACAAAACATACGATGCGTAGTTACTTCGTTCTGGCCAAAATGCTACGCTGTGAACGCCCAAGCTGTAAAGGCCTGTAATGACGAAGCGTTTTCACCTTTCCTGAGAAACCTTGCCTACATAAATGACATTTTCCAGACAAGAAACCCCAGTTTTCTTCTTCTATCTCAGGTTCATTGGACCAATTTAAAATCAACTCCCTTTCTCCAGGTTTTTTTTTTTGACCTCCCATCAAGAACCCCCCTCATCCTCCTGCCGCTGTGACAACTCATAGCCCTTCATCTGCCGACACTCTTACAAAGATCCAGTGTGTCAAAAGCAAATTGAGGATTTGTTACATCCAAAAGAGGGCACTAGAGCTTCTCAGCTCCTTTCCCATAAGGCCCTTTCTGATATGCAGATGTTCTGTCATGGAAGGTTTGTCTAAAAAGGCAATTTCGAATCTCCACATGCTATATAGTCGCGGGGTCTCCTAAGGAGTGATTCTTCCCTTCTGATGCCACTCATTGCCTCCCACTCAGCAAAGCCAGCAGCGCTGTGCTCTGTACTCGACGAGGCAAAACCCCGAAACGGGCTGTATGCAGATGGGTGATGCTGGCTTGCTAAATATCTCGTCTTGCTTCCAAAGATCTAGTGCAGGCGGTCCCCAAATTTTTAGACGGGGGCCAGTGCACGGGTCCCTCAGACCATCGAGGGCCGGGAATATAGTTTTTAAACTACATAAGTTTTCACTCTGTGGGTCGATTACATTACAAGTGATACCAATTTATTATTGAATTTTGGTCCCCCAGCAAGCGTAGGGGAATTTAGGTCCCAGAGGTCTGTGGTGAATTTAGGTCCCCCAGCAGGATCTGTAGGTTTAGAATTAGGGGCACACAGAAGGTCTGGTAGGTTGAATTCAGGGGCCCAGCAGGTCTGATGTAGTTTTTAGGCCCCCCTGCAGGTCGGTAGGTATGAAGTTAGGGCCCCCAGCAGGGTCTGTGGTAGAATTAGGGCCCCAGCAAGGTCTGTAGGTTAGATTTAAGGGCCCCAGCGGTCTGTAGGTAGAATTAGGGCCCCCAGAGGTCTGTAGGTAGGAAACTTGGGCCCCAGCAGGATCCTGTAGGTAGATTTAGGGCCACCCGCAGGTTGTAAGGTAGAATTAGGGCCCAAGAGGTCTGTAGGTAGATTTAGGGGCCCAGCAGGTCTGTCGGCTAGAATTTAGGGCCCCCAGCAGGTCTGTAGGTAGATTAGGGCCCCCAGCAGGTCTGGAGGTTAGATATAGGGCCCCAGCAGGGTCTGTAGGCTGATTTAGGCCCCAGCAGGTCTGTAGGTAGATTTAGGTGCCCCCAGCAGGTCTGTAGGTTAGATTTAGGCCCCAGCAGGTTGTCGGTAGTTTAAGGGCCCCACAGATGGTGTAGTAGAATTAGGCCCCCCAGCTGGGACGTAGGTAGAATTAGGACCCCAGAGGTATGGTACATTTAGGCCCCCAGCAGAATAGGTAGGAATTAGGCCCCAGCAGGCGTTAGAGATAATTAAAAATAAAAAAGATGACATCACTCACTTTACCTGGCTCCTCGCCGCTGTAGTGCGCCGGGCTTCTTCTTGGGCGGGCGTGACTCACCAGGCCGTGCCGCCGCAGCGTGATGACGCTGACGCCGCCCGTGCTGTGACTCTGGTGAAGTGCCTCTTCTGCGCCTCCCCAGAGTAATTGATAGAGCGGAGAGCCCCTGCTTCTCGCAGAGCTTCTGTATGTGCGTCCGGGGATGCAACATACATGTTTGTCCGGCGCGCTTGCCATCACCGATCGCTAAGGTCCATAGCCGGTACCTTTTGGTTTTGGCTTTGGACCCTACGATCGGCATCGGCGGGGACGACTGTGGGTCGGGGGACAATCTTCAGCGGACGGGACGTGCCTGGGGGCGAGACACTTAACAACTATCATGGACGGTGTCTGTGAGGGCAGAGGGCGGCATTTCTGCGTATACATTGCACAGTGTCCGCCACTCTGGCCACTCAACAGGCTCCTCCATATATTGTTAAAGTGTTGCTCAGGCACATCCCTTGCGCTGCAGGAGATGTCCGCCCCCCGAAGGCTGCCCCTGTGTCGCCTGGCGCAATGGCTTTCATATTACCTGTCACCGCCCATCGGCACCTACCATCATGTGGGAGTGCTGTAGCCTGGCAAGTGATGTGAGGCAGCGCGACAGCAGAGGCCGAGCGCAAACAAGTAACTCAGAGGACTGCGGCTCTGCTGCTGCCACCACCGGTGCCGCAGGTGGCAGCGGCGGGCCGGATAAAAATCCTCGGCGGGCCGCATGCGGGATGTAAATGGCTCCACTTGTCACATAAAGAATGAATGGAGAAAACCTTACTTGCAGGATCACTGGGCCGGTGTTAGTGTGATTGCTGACAATGTCACCTGAGAATAACTAGAACATCGCTACTTGATGGCTTCACTGGGAGGCTGTGCTGTGGATTGATTGCACTGTCAGATGAAAAATGAATGGGGAAGTTAAGGCAGGGTCACTGCGAATGAACTTTGGCGTGAAGAATGACTGGGGAAGTCTACTGCCAGGATCACTGAGACGACTGTGGTCTGTGAATGTCTGCACCTGTCACACATAAAATGAATAGGGAAGCCTACTGCTGGGGTTACCTGGACGGCTGCGGTCTGTGAATGGCTGCAGCTGTCACATGAAGAATAAACGAGGACATCTACTGCCAGGTTTACTGGGATGGCGGCAGCCTGTGAATTGCTGCATTGTCACGCTTTTGATAATGAATGGGGACGTCTACTGCTGGGATCAAAGGGATGCTGGGGCCTGTGAATGGCTGTATCTGTCACTCGAAGAATGAATGGGTTTACTGCCGGGATCACCAAGACGGCCGCAGCAATGTAATTAGCAGGGCCATTCCTAGGCTAAATTGCACTCAGGGCGAGGTGAAGAATTATGTGGCGCATTATGTTACCTCACACGACTAATGTCTCTGGTTACATAAAGCGGCCTCACAATGCAACACAGTGCTTCACCCATAACAAAGCCACAATTCATCAAAAGGGGCTTTAAACCAAGTGCTACGGTATAAAAAACGACAAAAATAATTAGTCATACAGTTAGCAATTAACCTGGTATATGAGACAAGATTCCTAAGGCTAATAGTACCACAATGTCTGCTAAGGACGCAATTATCACCAGCAATAGTGACCAATACCGCAAAACAGTGACATATATCACAATACCATTACTGAATATAAACCATTCTACTACAACCTACTATTACGCACCTCAGTGACCATGTGTGTGGATATTTCAAGCTGTACACAGGCGGCTCTACAGGGACATATGTGATTACAGTAAAGTTCTAGATCCAGCTCTTAAGTAGATGTATCTGAAGGAAATTGTTCTCTTCTCTTCTTAGCTTTTTCTCCATCTTGTCCTAGACACCTTCGTCTTCTCCGGCCACTATTTCACTGTAGAATTTCCAAAACAAATATCTATAGACTCCTCACTTATCAGCACTCTCTTACAATTTCTATCTCTGTGCATAAACTCCCCAATTCTAGCGCCCCACCTGTTAATAATTACCCTTGTACCCCAAACATTAAGTGCAGAAGATAAACCCACAAATGGGTAGTCAGTTCAATTATATAGGTGTATAATGCCCATTAGTAGGTAAAAACTTATAGGTCCCAATAGGTAGGTATCTCGGGGGGGTCCCTATTAAGCGGATAGGTAGTTATATAGGCTCCTTAATAAGTAGGAAATATAGATCCATATAATGTCGTTATATAGGTCCTGTAGGGTGTTATTTGCTCCTGGTAGCCATGTAGTAGCTTCCCGAGTAGCCACGGTAGTTTATTTGCCCCCTGATAGCGCAGGTAGTTTTTTGCCCCCTGGTAGGCCAGGTAGTTATTTGGCGCTGGTAGCCCAGGTAGTTATTTGCCCTCTCGTAGCCAGGTAGTATCACTGTAGCCATGGAGCAGCCCCTGTAGCCATGTATACCCTGTCGCCATGTAATACCCGTAGATCAGTCGCTCGCCCTGTAGCTGTAACACCCCTGTAAGCAGATAGCTGCACCTTGTAGAAAGATAGCTGCTCCCTATAGCCATGTTAGCATCCCCCCGTATCATGTAGCAGCCTCCTGTAGCCATGGCCCTACACCATGTAGCCAGATATTAGCCATCATGATAGCCTTGTATACCCCCCTATAGCCATGTAGTAGCCCACTGTAGAAATGTAGTAGCCCTTGTAGCCCGATAGCTGCCCCCTGTAGACAGGTACAACGGCTGGCGCAGAGTCAGAAGCTAATTGGGGGCGGCCGCGGGGATCCCCCCTCGGGTGAGCAGGAGCCCGGCGATTGCCATGCCTCGCCCGCCCCTAGGTAACGGCCTGGTAACAAGAGTCTATGACGTAAAAATATTTTCCTTTTCTTCTATTAACCTTTCGTGCACTGATGGACTAAGGCATTTGTGAATGTGGACTACCCCTTTACAGCTAAATAATAGTATAATTAATAATATAAAAGCAATAAAAAGAATAAGCTTAGTACAGAATATAAATCCAATTTATAAAAAAACTTTCATCTGTAACAAAGATTATGAATAATCATTACTTTAAGAACATGATTGGCGAAAAATGAAAATCAAGTAATAACAATAAATACAGTTAATAGGGTAAATGTCCAGAATAAATTTGGTACATTCGTTAATGAAAACCTGCCTAGAAAATCATAGGTATTAAAAGTGTGTATAATATATAAAGCAATTCCAAATGCTATAATGGAATTTATGGTAGGTAAGGAGAACGATAGCTAAAGAGGAATAATAATATATCAGACTGGGGGAACTGCGCATGATACACTGATAAAACGCAGGAGGTGAACTGTGCGTGGGTAGGTGTGCGCAGGCAGGTGTCCTGATCTGCTATTGACGTAACATTATTAGCTTGTTGTTTCCCTGCCATATATTTATTAAGGGCATTTGAATCTCTTATAATATTATTACATTTTAATGCCTTAGGATTTCCAAGGCATGGTTTTTATTAATTTAACTATGTACCATATTTTTTGCTGGACTTTATTGCTTATAGTCACACAGTCATATCTTCTTAGGCCATGTTCACACGGCTTAATCCTGGACGTATTTCGGTCCGTAATTACGCGCCGGAGTGCGCAAATTACGGGCTGAATGCGTCCTAGTACTACGGTAATCCACAGTTCTCATAGAGAACTCTGGATTACGTCTCCTCTCCCTGCTCGGCGAATCCGCTGCGGGGGGAGAGAAGTGACATGTGAATTACTAGTGGCGTCTACGCGCCGCTGGTAATGAATGTCTATGGGCCGGCGAGGCGCCGGCTCCCCGCTCCCTCCTCCGCTCCCACCCCGCCCCCGGCCACACGGCGTAATTGCGGGGCGTAATTACGTCCCGCAGTTAAGCCGTGTGAACATAGCCTTAGTGTCAAAAACAGTCACATAATACTCAACTTTTTTTTTTTTTAAATTGAAAATTTTTATTAAGTTTTCAGTATTGAATAGTAACAATATGACATAGAAATATATGCAGAAAGAGAATTACAATATACATGCTTGTCAAGCGCTATCGAGTAAAATAGCATATAGCGATTAAGGTGCGCCTGTGGGATGTATTAAATCTCAAAAACTTTTTTAAACATTAAGGCATTATGTGCGAATGTTCAAATCATAAATCAACAAAATGAATTTTTAAAGATCAGGGTATAGGAAAGATTTAAGACATACAGACATACAACACTATAGACAAAGGGAAGAGGGATAGGGTCAAGATAGGGCGATGGGAGGGAGAAGTGTATAAAAGGTATTTAATACATTTTATACTGGATGAAAAAGTTCGATAAACGTCCAGGGAAGCCACGTCCTCTCAAATAAGTCCAACCTGTCATGCAGTGAGGCCGTCAGATATTCCATTCGTCGAATGTCAGCTATTCTTTGGCAAAGATCCTCCGTGCTAGGTGGACTAGTCTGGCGCCACCTACCCGAAATCAAACACCTGGCTGCAGTCAAGATATATAACATTAGAGTGGAGTCAGCTTTAGGGAGACCCTTTACAGGGCTACTCAGCAGATAGGTCAGGGGATCGAGAGGGACTCTTACCCCTAAAACATTGTGTAAGAGATTCTGTACCTGTAGCCAAAATCCTTGGATTATTGGGCAATCCCAAAAAATGTGGGGAAGCGTTCCGACAGAGGACCGGCATCTCCAGCATATTTGCGGGAGTTGAGGATTCCACTTATGTAGGGTTTCAGGGGTGTGATACCAAAATAGCAGTATTTTATATAAATTTTCTCTGTATGTGGTGCAGACTGAGGACTTGGCCGCAGCCTTCCATATGGCCTGCCAAGGCGGGTAAGGGATTTCCCTGCCCAGTGAAGATTCCCATTTAGCCAGGTATCTGTGGGTTGGCACTTCTTCAGGGGAGGGGTTCGAGGGGATAGCGTGGAGAGCAGGGATAAGCCCCTTGGTGTAGTGGCCTGCCTTACATATACACTCGAATTGAGTGGGCATGGATAATGTGGACGTGCCAAACATGAAGGACAAAAGGTGTGAGATCTGCAGATAGTGAAATCGCGATCTCTCTGGGACTTGGGAATCCCTCTGGAGGGTTGAGAACGGTATCAACTTCCGGTCCCCAGGTCTTGCGATATCCGCAAATCGAAACAACCCATGCCCCAGCCACGGCCCAGCGACTAGCCTTGACGATCCAGTAGGGAGTAAGGGAGTGCATAAGAAAGAGGTCATATGAGACGCCTTGGATGTCAGCTTAAACCTGTCCTTACAGTAGTTCCAAATCTGTTGGGTGAATTTAATGGGACCCAATAGATAGCTAGGTCGGGCATAGGTCTAGAATGCAAAGGAGTGCATTCGGATGGAATGGAGCAAGCCATAGCTTCTCAATCTCCATCCATTTGGAGTACGCCCTGAGAGTAGACCATGCTGGGATGCGACGTAGGTGAGATGCCGCCCCTTTGTTTACTAGCCATAAGTACACTCTTGGCCACCCTATGCTGACCTTTTGCCCATATAAATCGCATGATGGCTGCTTGAATAGATCGCAGCTCCCCCAGTGGGACTGCTACCGGTAGAGTTTCGAAGAGATAAAGGAGCTTGGGCAAGATGGACATCTTAACCGAGTTTATTCTCCCGAAAAAGGAGAGTGGAAGGGAGTGCCATTTAGAGAGCAGATGTTTTATCTCCTTAAAGAGCAAAGGAAAATTTGCGCCATAAAGAGAGCCATATTGCGCGGTTATCTGCGTCCCTAAGTACTTAATAGAATAGGACTGCCATCTAAAGGGGTAATTGCGCTGAAGGGTTAGTAAGACCTCCTGGGGAATGTTTATAGGAAGAGCCTCCGTCTTTGTTGTGTTAATTTTATACCCGGACAAAGCTCCAAACTCGGCAAGGAGGGTGTGGATGGCTGGCAGAGAAATATGCATTTCTGTGAGTGTCAGAAGAATATCATCTGCAAAAAGAGACAGCTTAAACTCCCTATCCCTGACCTGGATGCCTTTGATATCAGGATGGGCTCGAATAGCGGCAGCAAGTGGTTCGATGCAAAGCGCAAATAGCAGCGGGGATAGCGGGCAACCTTGCCTGGTACCATTTTGAATCGTAAAGGTGTCTGATATATAATGGGGTAATTTAATAGAAGCAGACGGGGTACAATATAATCCCTTTATTGCCGTCACAAATGGGCCCGCAAAGCCAAATGCTGATAGAGTTTCAAATAGAAACGACCAGTTTAGCCTATCAAAGGCTTTTTCTGCATCCAGGCCAAGGAGTAGGGCCTGCCTCGACTGATGATTAACCGCATCCACCAAGTCAATCGTACGCCTTGTATTGTCCCCCCCTTGCCGAAATGGAACAAAGCCCACCTGATCTTTGTGAATTAGCTGGGGAAGCCATTGATTTAATCTATTAGCCAGAATTTTCGTATATATTTTTAAGTCAGAATTAAGGAGGGCGATTGGTCTATAACTAGCACTATCAGCTGGGTCTTTGCCCGGTTTATGGATGAGGGTAATGTGGGAGTGGGACATGGAGTCGGGCACCGGATCCCCTTTCATGAAGGAGTTGTAAAGCTGTAACATATATGGAGTTAGGATCTCTGAGTATACTTTGAAGTACAAATACGGGAGACCGTCTGGACCGGGGGCCTTACCCGACGGAAGGGCTTTAATGACCTCCAAGAGTTCCTCCATCTGTATAGGGGCCCCACGCGAGATCAAAGCCTCCTGTGGGAGAGGTGTCAGTTAACACTGGCCTAGGAAGTCCTGCATGGCCCTCTGGGCCACGTCTCCTTGCTTAGGAAGAGTCGAGGGCAAGGAATAGAGATCCGAAAAGAAACGAGAAACAGCTTAGGCAATAGATGCAGGATCATATCGCAGGTGCCATCCCTGTCTCTAAGAGCTTGGGGCATAGAGCTAGTCGACCTCTCTTTAAGCTGTCTGGCCAGTATTGTATGAGCTTTGTTGTCCGTATTCATAATATTTTTGTTTAGAATAGAGAAGTAGTTTTTCTTCTCTGCGCACGGCCAGTCTTTTAGTTCGCCACGCAAGGCTACAATGCGCCTTAGTGTGGCCACCCTGGATGCTGAAACATCTTCTCTCAAGCCCTTCAAAAGAATCCGGAGGTTTTAGCTTTCTCTGAGTAGTCTTTTTCAGCTTAGCACCCAAAGCTATACAGTGGCCATGGAGGACTGTTTTATTGTGCCTCCATAGGACAGAAGGCGAGGAGACTGATCCCTCGTTTATGTCAAAATATGGAGGAAAGGGAGTCGCGCAATATCTCTCTTTGGCTGGCCTTTTAATAAGGGTCTCATTAAGCGCCAGTGGCATGATCGGAGCAAGGGGATTGGAAGTCAAAATCGGCCGTAGACCGGGGCATGATCGGACCAGGTGATCGGTCCTATGCAGGAGCCTTTCAGCATACGGAGAGTCGGCAAATTGCCAAAAAAATAATCGAGCCTGGTATGAGTCTGATGGGGATGGGAGAAAAAAAAGAGTAGTCTTTGTCCTTAGGGTGATTCACCTCCAAAGGTCAAATAGCCCATGAGAGCGAATGAGCCTTCTGAAGGCTGCCGAGAGCCTAGCTGAATTTAAACCCAAGGGTTTCCCCCCTGTGGCACACCTGTCCATTGAATCTGAGAAGATCAGGTTAAAATCTCCACCTAAGAGTACGGCTGTTGAGGAAAATTGAGTGAGCTTAGCGAATACTCTGTGCAGAAAGGATATCTGGGAGGAGTTTGGCACGTAGACATTACACAGGGTGATTGGCTTCCCGCCAAGTGTGGCTTTAAGAATGATATATCGTCCTGCCGGATCGACCGACGATGCCTGTACTTGCAAAGGGCAAGTTCTGGATATTAATATTGCGACCCCGGCCTTTTTCTTGTCATTAACAGCAGAAAAAACCATCGGGTATATGTGTTTGGCAAAGTTGAACGAACCTTTGGAGTCATAGTGAGTCTCCTGCAGGAACACCACCTCCGCCTGCAAAGATCGGCACTCCCTCAAGGCTAATCTCCTCTTCACATTAGAATTGAGCCCTTTTACGTTTAAAGTAACACAGCGTACCATGGCCTGGCGAGGATAGTATAGTGTATAAACTATGAAGTGTTCTGTGGAGACGTATGTACTAAGAGGCTACCTTCCTTAATCTGTAAGTAGGCTAGAGCCTCAAACGAGGATGATGACAGGGGAGGGGGGTGGAACAGTAGGAAAGGAACAGTTAGACGCAGACTAGGGAAACAAAGATAATATCACAAACAAATCCAACAAGTATTTACCACAGCAAGCAAGTGTGAACCTGGCGTAAGGGAAAAAACTGCCCCTAGCGCCCCTTCTGAAGCGTAAGTACGCCGGGTGTCTGGGGTATGGAGTTTGCCACGGGCTGTCACCAAGAACCCAACTGAGAATAAAACACGAGGATTGTTGGTTGAAAGCCCGCCCTCCAAAAATTTACTAAAGAGAGCTGAGCTCTGCAAAAGAGAAGAAATGAAAAAACCCTTCTCTGTTCCCTCTGGTTAGGAAATTACGAGAGGGAAGAGAGAGATGCCGGAAAAAAGGTATATCACAAAACTCAAGAGAGGATCATGAGTCAAGCAACCGACAGGCCATCTTTTAAATCATAAACTGAACAGCTTAGGCCCTATAACTGGACAAGAGGAAAAAGAGCAAAAACAAGAGACATCAGTCCCAAACAATAATATGAAAGCCACTACTCAGCTGTCCGCCGCTCATTCTTGTACTCAGCGAGGAGGCGAACGTCTGTTCCTCTGTGTCGGAAGAGAAGTACCCGGGGAGCGTCCTTTGTGAGTTGTGGCCTGCTGCCAGATCGGAGGCGGAGGAGGTGTATGCCGGGCATTTCCCAGTCATCCAACCTCGGGATAGGGATCTGAAGTGCTTTGCATAAAACCGAGAGATCCGAAAAAAACTCTGAGGACGCTGACCGACCCTCAACTCGAGCGGAAAGAGCAAAGGGAAAGTTACCACCGATAGGGTATGCGCTTTTCTTCAGGATGGCCAAGAGTGGTCGATAGGTGGCGCCTCTTCTGCAGCGTATGCCAAGATAGGTCAGCAGAAATTTGAATGGGGGCTCCTTGTAGTCAATATTACGTAGACCTCTAGCTTTCTCCATAATAGCTTCCTTCACTGCATTGGTCATGTAGGACAGCAAATGATGTCCCTAGGAAGTGGAGTGGAACCCTTGGGTCGGAGTGCCCTGTGGGCCCTATCAGTTTGACAGGGCGAGGGGGGGAAGTCCCCAGGATCTGGTTGAATATAGTGTCCAAGATGGCTTGAATGTCCTCCTCTTCCTGCGCCTCAGGAAGTCCCCGCACCCGTATGTTGTTCCTACGGCCCCGGTTATCAAGATCTTCGACCTGTCGGGTTAGAACTCGGACTATAGACATCTGTGCAGTTATAGAGGGATGAATCTGGGCAATATACTTTCGAGTATTGTCATGATCCTCCTCCAGTGTTTCTACTCGAGATGCTATTTGCTTAATGTCCTGTCTAAGGGCTGTAATCTCGTCTTTGAAGAAGGTCTTCATGTCATCCCTAGTAGGCAGTTGTTGCAATAGGTCAGCCCACATGTTTCGGTCTGGAGGAAAAGGGCTGTGCTGGGCCGAGGAGGATGCAGGGGATCCCTGCCAGGAGAAAGCACCACTGCCTGAGTCCAGCGTGTGGGGTGATGCATGAGGCCCTGATTCCACCGCTTCTAAGCCCAGGGAGGGTCTGAGCTGAGGGGCCCCTGCAGAAGCTTTGGGGCTTGGAGCACTGTGAGGAGGGCTTGCTGCCTTGTCGCTATACAGCGGCGGAGTAAGCGCCATGTTAGTTGAGTGCAGCTGCACGTGTTGGTGCCGCGAGGGGGGGGAGGCGGGGGGCGCCGCAGCGCTTTGTACCTGATGCGGCTCTGAGTTCTCTGCCCGGTCCGTGGACGCAGTTGAGAGGAGGCGTGCTGCCCTCGCTGCCCTGGTTTCCGGGCGAAACGGGGAGTCCTCCGGTCTTAATGCCGCCGACGAGTCAGGCTGCAGGCAGGCTGGTGTAAGCGCGGGCTTTGAGGATGTCGGCTGTGATGGCGGGATTGGGACTCGCCGCACCGCGCGAGCAGGAGCAAGGTAAAGGTCCAGCGCCGTCTGGGTCCGTGGCAGGACTGGAGCCCTCCGTGGGGTGTTAGGTGGTGGCTGGGATCTCCTCTTGCCCATTTAAAGCGAAGATGGCATTAGGGCTTGTTAAAATAGATGGCCTGTGGTCGGAGCTCCTCTAGCATGCGACCATCTTGCTTGACTTCCGGCCACGCCCCCAATACTCAACTTTTAATAAATAAATCTTTAAAGTATTCATCACTAAACAGCATATGGAGGTAATAATAAAACTTTATTACTCCTGAACGGATTTGTTGAATTTTTGGATTTTCTGCCGCACACGTTCCTAGTGCCTATTCGTTTTCCAGTCTTTTTTGTTAATGTAATAATTCCTTAACTGATGTTATAAATAGAAAATGTAAAATCAAATCAGGAGGACGAGCCCCAAAGCAAAAGATTTGCTCTTGCACCTCCATGCCCAACAAATATATTGAAGGTGAACCTTACAGAGCAATTAGGGAACATGCATCATACCCAAGGCTGGCACACAGGTGTCCCTACATATCAATGTGGAGCATTATGGTGATCTGATCTGTATTAAGACCATCAAGGAGAAGGGAGGACAGAAGGGGACTAAAGTAGAGATTTTGATAGATTTTTAGTTTAACCCCTTAAGAAAACACCTGAAAAGTACCAGCACATTTTTTTTAAGTTTTTACCTCCTGGCGTTTCAACAGTCATAACTTTTTTATTTTCTCAATAACACAGTTGTATGAGGCCTTGTTTTATTTGGGACTTTTTTGGGGGGGAATAGTTTAAGTTCACTTATAAATTATTGCAGAATTTTTTTCCAATTTTTTTTATTTTTGTAATTTTTTTTTACAGCATTCACATTTCACACTTAATAACTTGTTAGATTAATTTTACAGGTTATTATGGTCACGTGGATACCTAATATGTGTAGGTGTTTTTTTTTTGTGTGTGTAATGTATGCACAATTATTTTTTACACTTTATGTTTTTTAGGTTTTTTTTTTTAAATCCCAATCACCCAACAGAGCAGGGGAAAGCCCTTGATTATGCTGTGGTCACTGACCGCGGCAATTAAATATTTAAGCTTGATCTATGTCACACTCATTCAGAGTCCTACATTTACTAATGTGCAATGGTCCAATGGTCACATACCAGTAATACACTGCCACCCTGCAGAGTACAATCATGTAAGTGAATATAGTAAGCTAAATCCAGTGACTCACAGGTGACATCTTCTCTGTATTCCCTCACCTTTTCTTCTCTATCTGGCACAGACCGCCGTATAGGCTTCTGACCACCACTAGCCTTTACAGACTTTGCTGTTTTCCTCAGTGCTCCAGATGGTAATAGTACTCCCATTTTTTATCAAATACAGTAGTAGTGTACCCGCATAGTCACAATACTTCCAACATAGTAGGGGGCTCCTGTATTTACCCCACACAGTAATTTTGCTTTAATAATTGTGCATCTTACGATGCATTCACACAGTATTGAGTATATCTGTCTTTTTTTTGCATGTGAGGGGATGGCTTTTTCCATGGTTTGTGGATTCAAGCCATCCCTCTTCACATGTTCATGTTCCGCCCAAAAACTGGGCTGTAGAATGAACATGTTCACAGATTTTAGTAACGCCGGTGGTGTCAGAAACTGTCCGGCGTAAAATCCGTGCAGTGTGAACTACTGCACAGGTTTTGTATTTAAGTCAATGTAAAAGGTTGACACTCTGTTTACAGATGTTTTTCAAATCAGAAAATCGTCTGTGGCCTTTTTCCCTCCCAAATGTGACATTTGGGGATAGTCTGGTTCACATTCGTGCACATTAGATTGTGAGCACAATTTTCACAGGGCTGGGTTTTGTCTAGGGAGCATGGGCATTTTTGAACTTTGTTTACATAAGGTTCGAATGGCATTATTTATGTGGGATCCGTTTCATATACAGGTCAATTTAATCACAACTGAAGGACAGAGTTGTATAAGAGCACCACATCTAGAGTTGGTTACTCATAATTTTTAATTTCATTGTAATTTTTATATCACTTTGGGCAAGATGTCCGAAAATTGGCGGTGCTACGTCAGCTTTTAGGTGCATTAAATAAGTGTCAAGTGCGCCAGATTGTCCGAACCTATCAAAAATAGGGTGTACCTTGCATAGTAAACATGATGTGCTGTGCGCCTCCATAACGAAATGCGTCTATTGAGGCGCATAGCACATCATTACAAGTGTATATGTGTTAGGCGCATTTCACATGTATGTGTTAGGCGCCTTTCATATACTTGTAATAATAAGCTATGCGCCTCCGTGCGTGATGTGCCTCGATAGGGGCATTACATACTCTACCAATGAAATGTTTTGTGCCACGATTAGCGCTAATCGCGGCACATAGCATATCATTAGAACGTATGAAAATCCCCCTATCGAAGCACATCACGCACGGGGGCCCGCATAGCTTATCATTACAAGTTATGAAATGCGCCTAACAAATACTTGTAATGCGCCTAACACATATTCACTTGTAATGATGTCCTATGCACCTCAATAGGCGCATTTCGTTATGGAGGCGCACAGCGCATCATTTTTAGGCGCATTACAATGTGTCGGTCCCGGCATATAATGCGCCTAGTTTTGGTGTACGACAGTTCATTTACAGTGGTGGCCAAAAGTATTGGCACCCCTGCAATTCTGTCAGATAATACTCAGTTTCTTCCTGAAAATGATTGCAATCACAAATTATTTGGTATTATTATCTTCATTTAATTTGTCTTAAATGGAAAACAAAAAAAAGTATTGTCATAAAGCCAAACTGGTATAATTCCACCCAAACAAAAAAAGGGGGTGGACAAAAAGTTGGCATGTTTTAAAAATCAGTGATGCTTCTCTAATTTGTGTAATTAACAGCACCTGTAACTTACCTGTGGCACCTAACAGGTGTTGGCAATAACTAAATCACACTTGCAGACAGTTGACATGGATTAAAGTTGACTCAACCTCTGTCCTGTGTCCTTGTGTGACCACATTGAGCATGGAGAAAAGAAAGACCAAAGAACTGTCTGAGGACTAGAGAATCCAAATTGTGAGGAACCCTTTGGACAATCTCAAGGCTCAAGTCCATCTCCAAAGACCTGAATGTTCCTGTGTCTACCGTGCACAGTGTCATCAAGAAGCGTAAAGCTCATGGCACTGCGGCTAACCTCCCTAGATATAAAGCCCATGGCACTGTGGCTAACCTCCCTAGATGTAAAGCCCATGGCACTGTAGCTAACCTCCCTATGGCACTGTGGCTAACCTCCCTATGGCTCTGTGGCTAACCTCCCTAGATGTAAAGCCAATGGCACTGTGGCTAACCTCCCTATGGCACTGTGGCTATCCTCCCTAGATGTAAAGCCCGTGGCACTGTGGCTAACCTCCCTAGATGTGGACGGAAAAGAAAATTTGACGAGAGATTTCAATGCAAGATTGTGCGGATGGGGGATAAAGAACCCGACTAACATCCAAACAAGTTCAAGCTGCCCTGCAGTCCCAGGGTACAGCAGTGTCAACCCGTACTTTTCCGCCAGCGTCTGAATGAAAAGGGGGCGTATGGTAGGATACCCAGGAAAACCCCACTTCTTACCCCGAGACATAAAAAAGCCAGGCTGGAGTTTGCCCAAACTTACCTGAGAAAGCCTAAAAAGTTTTGGAAGAATGTTCTCTGGTCAGATGAGACAAAAGTAGAGCTTTTTGGGAAAAGGCATCAACAGAGTTTACAGGAAAAAAAAAAGAGGCATTCAAAGAAAAGAACACGGTCCCTATAGTCAAACATGGCGGAGGTTCCCTGATGTTTTGGGTTTGCTTTGCTGCCTCTGGCACTGGACTGCTTGACCGTGTGCATGGCATTATGAAGTATGAAGACTACCAACAAATTTTGCAGCATAATTTAGGGCCCAGTGTGAGAAAGCTGGGTCTCCCTCAGAGGTCATGGGTCTTCCAGCAGGACAATAACCCAAACACACTTCAAAAGCACTAGAAAATGGTTTGAGAGAAAGCACTGGAGGGTTCTAAAGTGGCAGCAATGAGTCCAGACCTGAATCCCATAGAACACCTGTGGAGGAGATCTCAAAAAAGGCCGTTTGGGGGAATGCCCCTTCAAATCTCAGGGACCTGGAGCAGTTTGCCCAAAAAAGAATGGTCTAAAATTCCAGCAGAGCATTGTAAGAAACTCATTGATGGTCACCGGAAGCGGTTGTTCGCAGTTATTTTGGCTAAAGGTTGTGCTACCAAGTATTAGGCTGAGGGGGCCAATACTTTTGTCCGGCCCATTTTTGGAGTTTTGTGTGAAATGATCAATGATTTGATTTTTGATTCATTCTCTTTGTGTTTTTTTTCATTGCAAGCAAAATAAATGAATAAATTAATACCAAAGAATTTGTGATTGCAATCATTTTCAGGAAGACACTGAGTATTATCTGACAGAATTGCGGGAGTGCCAATACTTTTGGCCACCACTGTACATCCAAATAGGGCATCAAAAGTGGTTTTAGCGCAATATAGACCAAAAATCTGGCGTTGGCGTGTTGGGAAATGTCGCCCTTTATCTTTTAACCATTATTTTACTTCTTTAGGTAAGCGCTGGAAGAACAGCTGAGACTGAACGCAAAAAGAATGGCAGAAGCGGTAGCCAAAATAGCAAGAAGGGTCAATAAGGTTGTGGACGATGGAGAACACCATTTAGGTGAGTTGAGCATTTTTCATTCTGGTATTCAATATGGGTTATGTTCATACATAGGTAGATAATGGGGAAATGTCCACACTTGGAGTGTTTACTCACTTCTCATACCGCTCTGGAAATATGAAAGTTGAGCAATGATTGCTATAGACAGTTCTGTTTTGACAGTTTTCATAAATGAGGCCCATTGATTTTTAGGAGCAAAATAGTAACAATGCAGTTACCTGACAAGAATCTGCAGAACTAAGTACATGCCAAATACTTGCAAGTCAAATTTATGTATACGATAGTTAAGATGATTGTCTATAAAATGATGGGAGTCTCATTTCAAAGCTGTAGTGGATGGTAAGATATGAAGCTTGAAAGTCAAAAGTTCAAAACATTGTTACCCTTTTGCTTGTCAGTGTCTGTTCTACCTAAATAGCTTGATTATTGTATCATAAGGTGATAAACAGCCGGATGTTACCATTTTACTACAGTAAAGTTATCACTTAAACATGCACCTTGTATGAGGAAGTCAGGAGTTGGAGTCAGGGAAATTGAGGAGTCAGAGCTTTGGCTTACTGACTCCACAGCCCTGACTATCCTTGTTGCTCATAGCAGCCAGTCAGAGCACCACTTTAATTTTTCCAAAGCAGTAACAGAAATGTAAGCTAAGCTCGGATTGGTTGCCATGAGTAACAAGGACAGACTTATGCTTCGTTTTCATAAGTGAGGCCCATTATTTCCAGTCACTGTAATCTACATGATAAGATTTTAAGATTTTTATCCATATGGTGCAGAAAGAGTCCACATAGTAATTGACCTGCAGTATGGCTTTAGATCTTTAGCGGTTCAGTTTATTTTGTAGGTTTGCTGCAATTTTTCTATCATTGACTCCGGTGAGCGAATTACAACAAATCAGCAATAAGATTTTATTACTGTGGATTTTACTGCGAAAACGCCCCAGATAAAAAGTCAAATCCGCAGCTGGATTTTAAGTGCGTTGCCTTCAATTTTTTTTTTAAGATTTTCATATTAAACGCTGAAATCTACAGCAAATCCTCACCAAAATCTACACAATTTGGTGCAAATTGTCCCCTCCAGAACATGTAGAAAAGCTATAGAAAAAACACAGCATTTCACAACTCAACATTGAGTCCCCTGATTCTGCACTATTTATTCAACCACAAGCCTCAGAATAAAATATTTTTTAGACACCATTACAGGAGTGGAAACGAAGGTGCTAAAATGTAGTAAACACTAAAAAGACCTCATTTTGGAAACTACACCCTTAAAGGGGTTGTCTCACTACAAGGATTGCTGCTTTTTATGTTAAAGACCTTGCAAAAACAAGTCACTTTGCAATATATGTTCATTAACAGTGAGCTACCTATCCCTAGATATCCCCTCTTGTATTGGCTGCATAAGCTCCTCAGGTTGCTATAGCTACAGACCTGTTTGATTTATCCTGATAGGCTGCCAGCACTGGTTGCTATAGCTACAGACCTGTTCAATCTCTCCTGATAGGCTGCCAGCAGTGGTTGCTATAGCTACAGACCTGGCTTCTACTGCAGCCTAGTAGAAGCCAGTAAACACGCCTCTGAATTCAAATTGAAACCAAGAAAAGAATGAGGTAAGATAAATCAATGTAGTGAGACAACCCCTTTAAGGGATGTAGTGAGTATATTGAACCCACAGATGTTTCACAGATTTTCTTTAGTGTTGGGCTGTGAAAATGAAAAATTTAAGGTTTTTTCTTCTCAAAAACAATCAGTTTTAGCGGAAAAAGTTAAATTTTCTAAAGGAATCCTGGAAAAAAGAACCTTAAAAATTGTTGCGCAATATTTTTCAAGTTCGACAATACCCTACATGTTAGTATAAACTGCTGTTTGGGCGCCTGGCAGGGCATACATGGGAGAGCACGCTATTTGGCTTTTGGACAGAGACTTTGGGTGGTGCAATGTCACATTTGCAAAGACCCGAAAGTACAGGTGAAACCTTCCAGAAGTCACTCCATTTTGGATTCAACACCCCTCCGGGAACGCATCTAGGTGTGTATTGTGCATTTCGGGCCCAGAGGTGTTTTACAATTATTCTAGCATCGGGCTGTGACAGCGTTTGCCATTTGGTAGAAATGACAGGAGAACTTTACTATGCAGTCCATATAGTTAGAACTACATCAATTTTATATAGTTTTTTTTTTTTTTTATATTTTACTACTTTTAGACAATAGAGGTAATGTAAAAAATTGCATTGTTATGTTGTCTTATTCTGAGAGCCATAACTTTATTTTTTTGTATAAGGGCTTGTTTGTTGGGGGATGAGCTGATGGTCTATTGGCATTTGAAATGGAAAAAGGACAGAGTGCGTGTTTTACTTTTTCACTTTTTTTTAAAATGTTTTTTTTACTTTTCTTGTCACCATAGGGGACTACACTCAGTAATTGTTAGAGCGCTGAAATAATACAGTGCAGTACATGGCTGTTCTGCACTATATTGCTAACTGTCAATCACCATGCCCATGGTGACATAACAGACAACCTGGAAACCTTTGTTAGGCTTCCGGGTTGTTATGAAGACCCTCAGCACCCCGCGATGATGTGGCGGGGTGCCAATGTGGACAGAGGGAGGTTCCTCCATTTGTCTTTCCCTTCGATGAGTGGTTGCAATTGTCCTCAGCATCTAAGCGGTTAATTGGCCACAACCAGACTAAACTCCAGTCCTCGTCATAATGTACAGCTGGTTCCATTTGCCGATCGTGGAGATTCTGCTTGTGAACCCACACGATATCTCCATTTGTGGAAATGCCTTTAGACATACGGGGGTCCAATGTCAGGAAAGGTTAACAGGTTTGTCCACTTCATATTATTTGTATTTATTATGTATTATAATTAAATATTCTGATCTACCTGTATCAAAAATTCTGTCACACGGCTGGACATGTTCACACTAGTTGAAAGAGGATGACCAAGACTTCCAAGTACTACCTGATTCCCCTGACTTAAACTCAATTGAGCAGCTGTGGGAGCTCCGTAAGGTGGTGTTGGCTCTATGGCTCCTCCAGCAGCTGTGGGAGCCCCTGGATGGTGGTGTTGGCTCTATGGACCCTCCAGCAGCTGTGGAGCCCCTGGATGGTGGTGTTGGCTCTATGGACCCTCCAGCAGCTGTGGGGCCCCTGGATGGTGGTGTTGGCTCTATGGACCCTCCAGCAGCTGTGGGGCCCCTGGATGGTGGTGTTGGCTCTATGGCTCCTCCAGCAGCTGTGGAGCCCCTGGATGGTGGTGCTGGCTCTATGGACCCTCCAGCAGCTGTGGGAGCTCCGTAAGGTGGTGTTGGCTCTATGGCTCCTCCAGCAGCTGTGGGAGCCCCTGAATGGTGGTGTTGGCTCTTTGACTGCTCCAGTAGCTGTGAGCCCTCTGGATGGTGGTGTTGGCTCTATGGCTCCTCCAGCAGCTGTGGGAGCCCCTGGATGGTGGTGTTGGCTCTTTGACTGCTCCAGTAGCTGTGGGAGTCCCTGGATGGTGGTGTTGGCTCTATGGACCCTCCAGCAGCTGTGGGAGCCCCTGGATGGTGGTGTTGGCTCTATGGACCCTCCAGCAGCTGTGGGAGCCCCTGGATAGTGGTGTTGGCTCTATGGCCCCTCCAGCAGCTGTGGGAGCCCCTGGATGGTGGTGTTGGCTCTATGGACCCTCCAGCCACTTTGGGAGCCCCTGGACGGTGGTGTTGGCTCTATGGACCCTCCAGCAGCTGTGGGAGCCCCTGGATGGTGGTGTTGGCTCTATGGACCCTCCAGCAGCTGTGGGAGCCCTGGATGGTGGTGTTGGCTCTATGGCTTCTCCAGCAGCTGTGGAGCCCCTGGATGGTGGTGTTGGCTCTATGGACCCTCCAGCAGCTGTGGGAGCCCCTGGATGGTGGTGTTGGCTCTTTGACTGCTCCAGTAGCTGTAGGATGCAGTCCGCTCCATATACCTGTGACAACCTACCAGGACCTTATTGAGTCACTCTCAGCCCTATATCATTTGTTGTAAGTAGTGACAAATGGGGAAAGGTTAGTATCTTTGCTTCCACTTGTAGAAGGCCCCTTATAGATTTAGCCTCAGGGGGAGCTATCTGACTATACTATAGACTTTTTTTTACATCTGTTCTGTTTTGATATCTGACAGTTAGAGATAATAACCTTCTAGTAGTCGGCCATGTCTCTGATATTTGCATTCCTTATCATTGAGAATCTCAGATGTTCCCAATCAGCTTCTATATAGAAAGTATTGTTAAGCTTCACAAATGCTGCGTCTGTCATGTCGCTCTCCCAGGCTTAGGCAGCCACGCTCTCTATTTTCATCTCAAATAAAGTGATATTTTAAATACTTTTTTTTTTGGATTAACTTTTTTTTTAATCTCATACCACATATTGCCTAAAGTCTAAAACCATGGATTGTTTATCTGACAATCAGAGGATTCGGGTAAATTCCTTAGTCTAAATATATAATCCTCAAAATACAACAGGTGCAAATAATTAGCATAACTTTTATGTTCCTCATTTGAGGATTTGTTTGGTTTTTATACGAATGAACGTTGATAGCAGTTCCATGTATCGTCCAGCAGGTGGCATTCTGTCTAGTCTAAAAATCAATTATTTAAACACCTAAGCCACAATGTTGCTGATGATAAATATTTGATCTGTATTATTTTAAATTGAAGTGTTACATAGATAACAATTTTGAGCACAAATGTATAATTTTCTGTCTAAGACACAATTGTGCTTGGCTGCCAGTATGTTTCATAACCTCACATTAAATAAGAACCATTTTCTTGCTGCATTCAGCAGGCGGCATAGCAGCTTCTGTTTAACCCCTACTCCATATGTACACGCGTCTATGTGCGAGATTGTCACTGATTTGATGCACAACACTTGCCAATACTAAAATATCTGCAGACTGGAAACCTTATTGATCTAGGGGTAAATTTAGCCAAACCTACAAAAACTGCAGCTGTTTTTGCTTTTGACTGATAGACTTACCCTTCTATGTTCTACTGACTTCCTTCTTCCTCGACCACTTTGATGGAAGTGGCTGGGATGTCATGTGGGACTTCCACACAGCCACTATACTAGCTGCAATAAAGGGGTGTTCCCAAACATGTAGCAAAGTGAGGAAACATTAATGCCAACTACTTTGATTTTACTACATTTTAAATATAGAGAAGGTTATTTATCCTGCTTGTTTACTGATGGTTTCCTAGGTCACCGACCTCCTTTCTACTCTAGCAGTGTTAGGCTGCAGACGCTCCCTGCTGTGTCTTAGCAGGACAGGAGCTTGCTTTTCTCTAATTTTATCTTTCTTACTAATCCAAACTTTAACGCTTTAGGCCATGTTCACACAGCTTATTGCAGGGACGTATTTCAGCCCGTAATTCGCGCCGTACTGCGCTCAAATACGGGCGAAATCCGTCCCAATCATTACGGTAATCCATAGTTCTCATAGAGAACTATGGATTCCATCTCCTCTCCCCCGCTGTGCGTTCGGGGTCGGGGGGGGGGGGGGGCAGCATCCCGCCGGCCCCATAGACATTCATTATTCTCGGCGCGTATTCGCCGCTAGTAATCGACATGTCACTTCTCTCCCCACTCGCCGTATTGTGCGAGCGGGGAGCGGAGACATAATCCATAGTTCTCTATGAGATTACCCTAATGACTGGGACGTATTTCAGTCCGTATTTAGCGGAGTACAGCGCGAAATACGGGTCAAGAAACGTCCCACTAACTGCCGTGTGAACATAGCATTAAGCACAAAATGTTAACTCCCCCTCCCCCTAAATAATCAATGTTTTTCAGGTACTAGACAATGGCTGGTTGCAATGACAGTTCCTGAGCTATTGAAACACAGCTAGGATAGGTAAATAACAATGTTCTGTGGTTTTGCGTATTCATTGTATGTTGTGACAGATTATGTTTAAGTTAGAAAAAAAATGTATTGTGAATATGTATAACAGGACAGGTAAAAGAATAGCAAAAGAGGAGCAGTTTTCCATAATGGCCAATCCGTTCAGTTAACCAAAGGAAACTTGGTTTCATGTTGACCGGCATTGCAGGGGAGCGGGGGAACCAGTGTCTGCCATTAGGCCATAAGTAATGGAAAGTGTGGCATAGGGATGTGTTGGTCAGCCATTGTAGAAAGCATTTGTGACAGGCATGTGGTCAGGTGTGGTTATTTGGGGGCTGGGGTGAGTATAGAGATATGTAGCTTGTATATTGGGGGTGGAGAGGGACATGTGAATCTAGTACTCGAGAGGGCTCTAGAAAACTTCAGCGGTTAGGGTATGTTCACACGACGTTTTTCAGATCCGTTTTTTGGATCCATATGTATGTGTATATATATATATATATATATATATATATATACACACTCACCGGCCACTTTATTAGGTACACCTGTCCAACTGCTCGTTAACACTTAATTTCTAATCAGCCAATCACATGGCGGCAACTCAGTGCATTTAGGCATGTAGACATGGTCAAGACAATCTCTGCAGTTCAAACCCGAGCATCAGTATGGGGAAGAAAGGTGATTTGAGTGCCTTTGAACGTGGCATGGTTGTTGGTGCCAGAAGGGCTGGTCTGAGTATTTCAGAAACTGCTGATCTCCTGGGATTTTCACGCACAACCATCTCTAGGGTTTAACAGAGAATGGTCCGAAAAAGAAAAAACATCCAGTGAGGCGGCAGTCCTGTGGGCGGAAATGCCTTGTTGATGCCAGAGGTCAAAGGAGAATGGGCAGACTGGTTCGAGCTGATAGAAAGGCAACAGTGACTCAAATAGCCACCCGTTACAACCAAGGTAGGCAGTAAGAGCATCTCTGAACGCACATACGGCGAACTTTGAGGCAGATGGGCTACAGCAGCAGAAGACCACACTGGGTGCCACTCCTTTCAGCTAAGAACAGGAAACTGGGCTCCAATTTGCCAAAGCTATCGAAATTGGACAAGAAGATTGGAAAAACGGGCCCTGGTCTGATGGTCTCGTTCTGCTGCGACTTGGGATGGTGGGTCGAATTCCCGTCAAAACATGAAAGCAGGGACCCACCCTGCCTTTTTAAAAAAACGGTTCGGGCTGGTGGGGGTGGTGTCTTGGTGTGGGGGAATTTTTTGGCACCTTTGGGCCCCTTGGTCCCAATTACATCTTTTGCAACCCCTTGGGGAAATCTTCCCACGAAGAATTGGGCTTCTGAAGGCAAAAGGGGGCCCAACCCGTTACAGCAGGGTTACCTTGATGTAGATATCCTTTTTTAGCAACCTCTTCTGTCCCCCCGGGGACCTTCAAACACAACAACACTGTGTTCTATTCAAAAGATTAAATGCTTTATTAGGATGACATGTTTTTTTAAAAAGGGGTATAGGCGGATCATACAGAGAGGGGAAATTTTACAATCCAAAAAAGAAAGTATATAGCATAAGATATAGGTTACAACCCAAATCAGGTCTTAATGTAAAGATATCATTTAATTTTAAACATGACCCCCTCCCATCTCCCAAAAAATGAAAATAAATACTCTGACTTTGTTTTAGTTAACTAATTAATAACCTTAAAACAAGCACAGCTATGACCTGTTTTTCAAATGCCACGCCTTCTGAGTTTCTCTAGACCAAAAATGTGAGCGGGAAAAAACTGTCCTTTTATCCTAGTCAGAAATTCATTTAGAAAAAAAAGATTTAAGTTTGAAGAAACAAATGGAAACCCTAAATTAAAAAAGATTATCAATTCAAACTTATATTCAATTCTGTTTTACCTAATAAAGGTCCGGGTTTTAATGTGTGGTTATATATATATATTATTATATATTTTTTTTATATAATATAATAAAATTAATATATTATATTTTATAATTTTTCTATGTTTTATTGCTTTTAAACAATAAAAACACTTTTATTTAACTCCTAACTGCCTCAGCCAGTATCTCGACCTCCCTATCAGAGCCCCATTTTTTAAATCTGAAATGTGACACTTTATGTGAGGATAACTTTTTGATACGTTTACTTATCTATGTGATTTAGAGACTGTTTTCTCGTGACACATTGTGCTTTAAGTTAATAAATTTTGACCTATACAATCCTTGTTTATTTGTAAAAATCAAAATATCGTGAACATTTTGAAATATTTTCCAACTTCAAAGTTCATAAATGTCTGTGTAAAACGGATAGTTATTCAACACAATAGTTTATAACTAGCATATACCATATGTCCACTGTAGGTTTGCATCTTTTTTTATGACACTAGGGGACTTAGATATTTATTAGTAATTTTTCACATTTTCAAGAAAATTTGAAACATAGATTTTTTTTTTGGACCCGTCCGGTTTCAGGGACTTTAAGGGGGCCCGGAAAATTTTTTTACCCCCAAAAAAATTTACCCTTTTTCTAAAAATTTCTGCAAACCCCTTTAAAAAATTTAAAAAAGGGATTTTGGAATTTATTACCCCATTTTTGGGGTTTCACAGAAGTAACGCAAAGTGGGGGGGAAATTCCCAAAATTTTTTTTTAAGATTTTTTAAAATTTCCCTTTATCCATTATTCAATGGAACATGGGGTTCATTTTGACCTGGGAAAATTTCAACTCAACATCGATTTCCCCCAATTCTACTGTTTTTAGAGTATCCCATTTGTTTGGGCCCTTAGTGCGCCATTTGGCTCAAACCAAAAGAATAGGGGGAGCACCTACGGGGGGTTTGGGTTTCCTTTTTGAAAATATTTTCCTTTTTGGCATCTTTAAAGGTTTGTGGGGCCTCTTTAAGGGGGCTAAAATTAAAATTTAAAAGCAAATAAAAGACCCCCTATTTGGAAATACACCCTCAAGAAATATATCCAGGGGTTTTTAGTGAAATTAAAAATTTTAACCCCAAAAAGGGTTTCCAAAAAAACGCATTTCTGCCCAAAGTTTTTGTTTTTAAGCGGTTCATCGGGGGCAAAATATTTGACAGGGTTTTTAGGTTGGTCTTTTAAACAGCGGGGGGATAAGATTTTTTTGTATTAATCAATTTTTTTAAACTTTTTTGGAATTTTATTTGCGTTCGTAAGGGGAAAAAAAGGGGGTTTAGTTTTTTTTGAACTTGTGTTTTTTTTTTTTTTTTATTTTTTTTTTAATGTTCCTACTTTTTTTCTTTCCCTTTAACCCAAAAACTGGAAATTGGTTTTTTCAAATACAAGACTCCAAAGGCTTTGGGCCCGACGAGGGGGGTCCAAAAGAAACCAGAAAAAACACCCCTTTGTTGGCTCTCCCTCTTTGTTTTTCCCTTAGCTGCTGCGGTTTTTTCCCTTGCCGTGGCATCTAAAGGGGGTTGGTTTGGCAATGACAAGAGTAAAAATCTGGTCTCGGCCAAAAGCTGCAGGACACCAAACTTTTAACGTACAGGGAGTTTTTCCCTAGTGATTGTGTGGGCTCTATTTTTGAGCTTGCACCATAGTCATGATGTAAATATACGTCATTTTGAGTTAACCTTTTATTCGACTAGGACTTAAACTTGCGTCATATGTCAGGAAGGGGTTAAGTGAAGGAGTATAAACCTGTGTTTACATATATTTTTGTTGCAACTGAGATGCATTTTTAAGCTGCAACAAAAATGCACGTCTCTGTAATCAACTCAAATACCTAGGTGAAAACCCAATCAAATGAAAGTTCATTAAAAGAAAAAATGCATGCATTTATTTTTTTATTGCTATATTCTTTTTTTGGTGCATTCAAAAATCCCTCGTGAACCCAGCCTGAGGCATGAAAGCATCTTCACTATATGCTGTGCAGGAGCCTGACCGGTTTACTCTGCATTGTGAACACATTGACAGAATTTTCCTAAGGGATTTGTATTTGCCATCAATCTACGTCCATGCCAAGTTGAATGTCGTTAGAGGTTGTTAAAAGCTGAATAAATATCGTCACCTTTTCTTGATCAATGTGATTAGTCTCTGTCAGTGTCTTTAGTCAATGTAGACAGGGCAATATTGCCGTATCAGAAATGATTTAATGCCTTGCTCCTGTGTGCATTTAGTATGGAAGCATAGTGTTTTCACTTAAAGGGCCACTCGAGGACTCTGAAATGCTTCTTAGCTATGTGTTTTGGGTCATTGTCTTTCTGGAAGACCCAGCCAAGACCTACCTTCAAAGTTCTTAATGAGGGAAGGAGGTTGTTGGGCAAAATCTTGTGATACATGGCCCCAGCTATCATCCCTTCAATACGGTACAGTTGTCCATGTTCCCTTTGTAGAAAAGCATCCTGAAAGTATGATATTTCCACTCTAATGCTTCACAGTTGTGACTGTTCTTGGGGTTGTACTTATCCCTCTGCTTCCTCTAAACACGACAAGTGGCATTAATACCAAAAGTTCTATTTTGGTCTCATCTGACCACTTGAACTTCTCCCATGCCTCCTCTGGATCATCAAATTGGTCATTGACAAACTTCACACGGGCCTGGACATGGGCTGACGTGAGGAGGAGGACGTAGTGTGTTACTAACAGTAATCTTTGAAACTGTGATCCCAGCTCTATTCAGGTCATTGACCAGGTCCTCCCGTGCTTATTCAAAATCACCCTTACCCCACAAAGCAAGATTCTGCATGAAGCTCCAGACCGAGGAAAATTCAGTCATCTTGTGTTTCTTCCATTTCCTAATAGTTGCCCCAATAGGTGTTGTCTTCTCACCAAGCTGCTGCCTATTGTCCTGTAGCCCATCCCAGCCTCTTGCAGGTCTACAATTTTGTCCCTGGTGTCCTTAGCTCTTTGGTCTTGGTGATGGTGGAGAGGATGGAGTAAGATTGGTGGAGTTTGTGGACAGGTGTCTTTTTATACATGTAACAAGTTCAAACAGGTGCAATTAATACAGGTAATTAGTGCACAGTCGGGGGGCTTCTTAATGAAAATGTAACAGGTCTGTAAGAGCCAGAATTCTTGGTGGTTGGTAGGTGATAAAATACTTCTTTCATGCAATAAAATACAAATTAATTAAAAATCCAGAAGAATGTGATTCTTCTGGATTTTTTTTTTCTAAATTCTGTTACAGTTAAAGTGTAATTACAATAAAAATTACAGACCTCTCCATTCTTTGTAGATGGGAAAACTTGCAAAATCGCCAGTGTATTGCAGGGGTTCTGCCACGAAGTAAAGCCTGCAAATTACATAATAAACATTTTCCCCCATTTTATTTTTAAAAAAATTCGCCCTTTTTGTTTTACGGCTTTTAGCGATTCATTGTTTACAGCTGTTCCGGGGGATACGCCCAGGGGAAGCCCCTTAGCCCTAGTCAGACATAAACTCTCCTCTCAGGCAGCTATGAAATTTTAAAACCCCCCAGGTGCTGTACTCTACCCCCGCCCTCTGTACTCCTTATAATTAGTCAAACAGTGAAATAAAAAAAAGAAACCTAAATAGGTTTGTGCATTGATAAAGAGAAAAAAAATCCACGGGTTTTGGGTTTTCCTAGGGGGATTTGAACCTCGAGCTTAATTAGTTTCCAAGTTTTAAACATGAATGCCCTTTCCCTTTGACTAAGAGAGGAAAGGCCCCGTGTGTCATCTGAGGGTCCTGACTGCAATTCAAAAAATCACACACGCCCCTTCTGAGCACACAGAGCTGAAGAGTGGTACAGGAGCTTAAATGAGATCTGGAAAACCCTTTAAATACTTATTTTACCCACTGTGTGTTGAATTGGGGAATTCTTTTCATGATTAATTGTATAAACCCATATTAATTTCATTAATTCCTCGGAAGTGGTTTAGGATTAAGAATTTATTCACATTTCGAAAAAATTTTTTTTTTGGAGAGAGTGAATTAGTGTGACCAAAAAACTCCCCAAACAAAATTTTTATGTTACTGCAGAAGGAGCAAGGTGCGCTGTCAAAAAAAAGGGGGGGAGCCGGTGGGCCCCCGTTTTAAAAAAAAGGCCCCTTTTTTTAACCCTCCCCGGGGGGAAAAAAAGAAGGTGAAAAGGAAACCTGTCCAAATTTTTTTCCCCCCTTGTGGGCGAACAAGGGTGTCAGGGGGCGTTTCCAGGCCTGGCCCATTCCGAAGAGCTGGGGCAGAAAATGCTCCCGCCAGCCAGAAGGGGCCCTTAGTTGGGCAGTTTTTTCCCCCGGGCCACTTAGGTGCGCCCCCCCGCAAACCAACTTTGTTGGGGGAAACTGTGTAACTGGGCAGGGGCGGGGCCTTTGGTGGGGGGCCCCCTTTCCCCTTGAAAAATTTTGGCCCTCCAGGGGGGCCCCGGGGAGAAAAGGGGTGCTCCCAGTTTTCGGGGCGCCCTTCCGGGACTGGGGAAAGGGGACCGGTGCCCCCCGCGGGCCGCCCGGCTTCCCCCGGGGGGCCCACCCGGGGGGGCCCCGGGGTGGGGGGGGGTTGGGGGGGGCCCCAAAAAGGGGGCCGGAAAACCCCAAACTTTTCCCGGGGGGTTTTAAATTGGGGTTTTACTTTTTGCCCCCAATTTTTTCTGAAGGGGCCCGGAAGGACCCCGGGGGAAAGGCCCAAAAATTTTTCGGGGCCAAGGGGGGGGAAAAAAAAACCCCCAAAACCCGGGTTTTTGGGGGGGGCCGCTGTCAAAAATAAAAAATTAGGGCTACCCTCAGGTGGGCGCGGTTTGAAAAAAAAGGACTCTTTTCTTTACCTTTTCTGACTGAAAACTAAAGATTTGGCATTAAAGAAAAAACCGGGTCACAAGTTTTTGCCCCCGGTGAGGAAAGAACAAGGTAGTGTCGGGCCCATGCTGTTTCCCCACGCCTGTGTCCCTTTTTCCCTTTTAAAGTGCTGTTTTTTTTAAAGGTATTTAATGCTCAAATCTGCATTTTCAGCCAAAAGGGGGTCCCTTCAGTAGTGTAATTTTTTTTCCCCCCCCCGGGCCCCCCTTGGGGGTCCCCCGCCCACCTCAACGGGAAAAACCCCCTTTTTTTACTTTGAATGGGTAAAAAATGTGAAAAAATGTCAGTGGGCGGAGCTAGTTTTGGGGGTGGGTGGAGCAAAACCCCTCCCTCATAAATAAGATTTGGGGGGGGAAATTTGCTCTAAAATTTTGCATTTTTAAAAAATTTAAGGGACACAGCGTTTGGAAACAGGGGTTGACATTTAGCTTTGCTGCCCTCAGCAAGGGGGGCACAACCTATGTGACAGGTTCTCTTTAACAAAGCATCATGTCTGCAACCATTTAGATTTAACCTCTTCCCACATACACGAGGGGGAGTATGCACGCTCCACATAGTAATAGCTGTCTGTTAGTGTTTGTTTTCACACCCCCGGGGTTAAAACCCAGGGTAACATAGCTTTTGACCCTTGTTTGGACCCAATCTGTCGGTCCCCAAAGGGAAAACCCAAACACGTTTCTAATAATAAGCAGTATGTTTTTACATTGCTTTTAATAGGGAGACACGCATTGGTGTTCACGATAGTGATAACAGATGTCCCTTTCTCCCCTGCTTTCTTTGGATCCTTCCCAAAAAAAAGGGAATGTAAAATTCTTGGTCAAAAAGAGAGGGGGAAGCCCTAAAAAAAAAAACTATAGGGTGAAATCCTGCTGACCCAAAGGGACCCCATCCAAAAAACGGGGTTGCATTTTGGGTTTAAGTGTTGGACCCAAATTCGATGCAGCATTTTGGGATGCGTTTTTCAGACCCCAAAACACGGGATCCAAAATGAAACCCCAAAAAAACCCCAAAAGTGAAATTGGCCCCTTAGACCCCATGCCCTGTGAAAAACAGCCAGGGTTGAACATCGTAAGACATTTGTTGCAAATCGACATGCATGACAAAATTTTTTTTTTGGTTTGGTGGATTTTCCCCTGTGCTTTAACGGTTAATCCATGGGTTACAACCCCACAAAAATTATTTATATACGGGTTTAATTTCCATTATTTTGCAGGTTAAAGGGGGCAGTAACTTGTAGCCATAATATGGACTCTGAAATAAATTCACAGTTTGGGGCCCTAAATAAACCTTTAGGGCCCAACATTTTTTTAAAATGAGCTTTAGGGGGGGGTGGAAGAAAGGGTTTGGAAACTAAACCAAAAATACAAAATTTCATGTTTGCAAAATGCTATGGCCTTTCTATTGTAAAGTTTAATTTGTGTTGCATTCATTATTCGATTCCAGCGACAGTTTGTGTTTCACATGGATGACGAGCGTTGGATACTACTCGATCCTTAACAGAGTGCAGTAATTTGCTTTTTCTTTGTGTTTAAAAAATCCGCCTTTTCCCCAGGGAAATGGGCTAACAAATTGTTTAAGGTCTGAAGGGAGGAAGGGATCAATATAATAAGTCAGTTGATGCATGCGGAAAGTAATAGATGGCTTTTTCTGCCTGAATTGGTGAAGAAATATCACCTTCCTAATCCCCAGTTCTGTCAGTTCTCCCAGGTTAAATACTGCATTCTGAACTCACTTAAAAGCCTATCCAATGATGTACTGTATGCCAAACACAGTCACCCCGATGCTGCTCTCAAAAAAAGTGGTGCCAGCGCCTTGAGGATTCAGAGGTAGACATACAGAGCTACAAGAAGAAAATGTATTGGCTAGAGGGGCTTCTTGATACTGTCCCACAGCTATGTTATCTCCTATTTTGCTTGGAATTTCTTTCCTTTGAATGATAATTAAAGGGGTTTTGCCACGATCTAATTTTTGCCGTGGGAAACCCCCAAAATGGGTATTTAATCATTTCTTAAAAAAAATTTTTTCATTAAAAAAGTGAAGGCCCGTGAGAAATTTCAGCCTTCCTTACTTTCCCGAGTTTTTTTCCCGGGGCAGTTTACATTAGCATGAACCCGGAGCTGAGGTTTGCCTTTTATCTTTATGGGGAGGGGCTTTTAAAGAAACTTTGAAAGGGGCTGGGGAGAAAAGATCCCCGTGTCTTTTGTATAAAAAAAATCCCCTGGTTGTTAAAGTAATTATCTGAGTAAACATTTTCGATGATCCCGCTTTTAGCCCCCCCTTCCCCTGCATCGTTTGTGAATAAATGAAAAAACTGGAGTGCTCCCGGGAATTATCTTCTCTCCCGTGCACAATTTCAGTTTCCCCTGGGGGATTACCCAAAAAAAAAGTTTACTAACTTAGAGACTGAAAAATTTAGGGGGTGGGGCATGGGAGGTGGTGGGAATTTAATCACAGAGGGGGGGTAATTGTTTTTTTAAAAAACAGAATAAAAAGCCTTTTTTCAAGCCTCAAGAGGGGGAGTAAACAGCCTGTTAGGTGAGGAACCCCACTTCTTGACAAAAACCTTTAAGGTAGGGACCCTTTGAAACTTTCTTTATAGGAAAGGCGATTTGCCCCGTTATATGTAAAAGCCCTTGACTTTTGTTGATTATGCAATTCTTATATCTCTTTTTAAAAGAGGCCTGTGAGCCGATACTACCTTGTGTTGTTTTATGTGAAAAATTTTAATAAAAAGTATATTACAAAAAAATGCAGTAAATTTTAAAAAAAAAACCTATTTTCAAATTTTTTTTTTTGCAGGTTTGTTTATTAGAAAAGCGCTCTATGTCCGCTTCATCTGAATAGTATACTATGTCTATGTAGTACACTATGCAATTCTTTAACACAAACAAAAGAATGTATGGCTGGAAATAGACCAAACACGGTCACAAATTGACTACATTTGCTCTGTTTTAGCCTATAGTTAGGTAGCTATGTACCAGCATACATCTAAATGTCTTTTGCAGGTCAACGTAGGGTTCCTAGTGTGAGCCTAGCATAGGACAGATGCATAACGCTAGTGTGAAGATGACAAACATGCGAGAGTAGGACACATATGGGAGGGGTCTAATGGCTTTTTGTGTGACTTTAGGTTATGAACTTTTAAGCTTCAACCTTTTTTATGCTAAAGTACGATATATGATTGTATAGTTATAACGCTACTCATTTTAAAGGATGTAATAACATGTAATAAGTCATAGAAAATTGTTTCTTAAATGTGATACTGAGTCACATAATAGACAATATAAGTATCCATTTCTAACCTCTAAATGTTAGATTTTTATCAGTGTTTTTCCTCAATAACACATTTCTGTCATCTCTGAAGTTATTTGCAGAAGCTATTCTTTACCTCAGCTTTTTACTTTAGGCTTAAAGTCTACATTTAGGGCCACATGTATGAACCTGTTTGGGTCTAAAACTCACTCTTTTGCCCATAGGTTACTATGGGCAAAAAAGGGAGTTTTAGACCTTAACAAGTTCATACATGTGGCCCTTAGGGTATGTTCACACGATGTACTGCGGCGCTTCCAGTACGCGCTGCAGTACATCGTGTCTTCCAGGAGCTCCCGACCCCATTGACATTCATTAATCGTGGCGCGTATTCGCCGCAAGTAATTGACATATCACTTATCTCCCCGCGCGTACAATACGAGCAGGGAGAGGAGGCGTGATCCATAGCTCTCTACGAGAACTATGGATTACCGTAATTTCGGCGTGCATCTCGCCCGTATTAGCGCGTAAATATGCGGCGAAAGGCACGCCGAAATTACCCCCTGTGAGCATACTCTTAATATTAATCTTCTGCATGATATTCAGATTGGGCGTGAAAAAATGCACATCCACGTTGGGTGGTATAGTTACCAAGTAAATAGTATGAACAGAGTCAACCAAGTTTTGCATACAAGTCTTAACAGATCAATGTATGGTTGTCCTGGCAACTGTATAGCCCAATGTCAACTTGAGACCCTGCTTCCAACCTGAGAACTGGGCAGAAGATTAAGGTGTTGTCCAGTTCTCAAAAAAAAAACTTAGAACTAGCCCTAACTGGTGAAAAAAAATATATATATATACACACACACACTCCACATTATACTTACCACCAATCCAGTGTCAAGGCTCTGGCAGTCGTTCTGGCCCTTTATTACTTTAGGTAAGTATGTCACTTCAGTGGTCACATGCCGTTCCATTGACTTAAATGCTCAGGAATGGTACATGAGCGGTGATTTTCATGGAACAGCTGCAGTCATTATGTGCCTACCAGAAGCAAATAAATACAAGACCAGTTGTGAAAACCCGACTTTGGACTGGTGGTGAATACATTTTTTTTCGAGAATACCATTTATGACTAGTTGTAACATTTTTGAAAAGGTGGGCCAACTTCTTTTTAACATTACAGGTAAATTTCTAAAGGGGTTGTGACATCATAAATGATATATTGTTTAACTCATGTTTTTAAAGAATGTTTTTTGCTTTTTTCATATCACTATCAATCTTTTTTTTTAAAAAAAAATCCCAGAATTCTGCAGTTTTCACTTTGGCCACTAGGCCTAATAATAGTTTCACACTTCTTATTCTGCAGAGAAAACTTTTCAGCAGTCTCATCATCACCACAGGCAGGATTACACTGAGAGCTGACCCCAGGGTATAGATAACACAGGATCCACCATTCACAATAGGAGATGTCACAGCTCCCCCTCTCCCCTCCCTGCACACTGACTTCTTCCCAGGTCACAGAACATGCCGAGAACACTCTCCTATAGAAGTCAGTAGGTCTGCTCCTGTTCACAGGCTCGTATGTCCATGTAGCTGCTGTAAAGCATCTCTCTAAATGCTGTTAACAGCCGCTCAGGGAAGATGACTGGCTTCATTATCCTATACTGAAATAAAAATAGCTAAGCAGAAAAGAATATGTACTTGTATCTCATTTTAATTAGTAAAAGCGCATAACTTCAACAATGCTAACGAAGGCGTATTGCAGCCCAATACCTGTGCGCTGCTCTCCTGAAGCCCAAAACACAGAAAACTTTTTATTTTCCTTTCATTTCGATTTAATGTATATTGCAATGCAAAATAAATAGATCAGAAACTAAAAGACCTACATTTGGACTAATTACTGTGTTTGTCACAAAAAAGCCTAAGAATACAGCACAGACATCTTGTCACTTTTTCAGTCATATATTTTGTTTCTTCTACGTAACTTGCATTGGTCATAAATAACTCCTTAACGACCGCCCGCCGTCTTTTGGCGTCGCTGCAGACATCTGAGTTTGCGGCTCCCGGCGCCGCAGCAGCACTGAGAACGGGGCTGTAATACACAGCCCTGATTCCAGTGACGCTCTTGCAAGCGCCAGGGAGCGGGGGAACCCCCGCTTCCCGGTGCTTTAACCCTTTGATTGCCGCAGTTCATCACCAAAGGGTTTCCCTGCTCTGTCGGGTGATCGGGACACCCGGTGACCTGACAGAGCCCAGGGAACGGCTGCACAGTCAGCCCTGGGGACATAGAGTAGCCCCAGAGCTGTCTGTGTAACAAACCAGTGATCAGGGCAGACTGTGTGCTGTCCTGATCACTGACTGTGTCAGACTGACACAGATTACAATGTGTTAGCATATATGAATATGCTAATACATTACCAAGTTTAAAAAAAATAAAAAATGAAATAAAAATTATTTAATAAAAAATAATTGTACATATATTACACACACAAAAAAAACCTACACATATTAGGTATCCACACGACCGTAATAACCTGTAGAATTAATCTAACAAGTTATTAAGTGTGAATGGTGTAAAAAATGTTTAAAAAAACCCCAAACAATATGTGAAAAAATTGAAAAAAATAAATAAAAAAAATTGAAAAAAAATTCTGCAATTATTTATAAGTGAATTTCAACTATTCCCACATAAAATACAATTCGTCTCGAATAAAACGAGGCCTCATACAACTGCGTCATTGAAAAAATAAAAAAAGGTACAACTGGGGCGGGGCTTGGACGGACATGGAGTAGGACGCAGAGGAGAGAAGCTCCGTAGGCAACTTGTTGAAATCGGCTCAAATAAACCCTCTTCTGCCATCTAAAATACGCTGCATCTAGCGGAAGATCTGCTGCACAGATATCAGGACACCTGGAAGGGTTGCCGGGCTTGGTGAACCCCGTTATTCGGCACTCTGTTGCCCCGGTCATGAGCTGCCGCCATTTGCTGCGCCTGTGAGGCCTGCTCTACAGAAGACCCACGGACCCATAACAGTGAGTTACTCACCTCGCGGGTGCCTGTAGTGAATGCGGTGTGATCCAGCTGACTCCCGGCTACCTGTCTTCTCTACACCGCCGGCGGCTGCTGCGCAGAAACTGGGCATCCGGTCCGGGAGTGACGAGCCCGCGGGGAGAGCCGGAGCCGGACCCGCTGCTGACACGAGCGCACAGGACGAGCGGAGCTCCCGGAACTAAGCTAAGTACCTGACCGCCGCATATTACACCGCTACTCCCCGTAACCGACCTGACACCGGAAACGGGATCGAGCACGGAGCTCACCGTGCAGTGAGATAGCCTTTCACAATACACGTGGTAACACGTGGTCGCGGCCATTTTGAGACCTGCGCCATTACCAGGCCTTCACCATCCTGCATTTACCTTTTCTGAGCAACACTGCTGTGACGCTGCCGCGTACCTGGAGCTTTAGGCACCCGCTCCACCTCTGGCACCTTCCCGAGTACAACTGCTTAAAGGTCAATTCATACTTTGCTCTGGCAGCACCTTACATAACTTTCCTCACCACTGTGGCCTAAACCTCCCCTGATTACTCATTTGGGAACAGTTATTTGAATGAGCCTAACACCTACACCTGTGGGAGGCCTCAGGTCATACATAGCCAACCCTTGCTGTTAACTGGACCATTTGTGAGGCGAAGCGATTGTTTACCACTGCTGCCAGCATATCAAATGATTCTATATTAGACACACGAGATATTGCTGCAATAGACATACACCAACTGTTAACTACCAGAGCAATTACAGTTTAGACCCTGTTTGATGCCTTCCTGTGGGGTCTTGCTTCTGGCCGAGTTTTCCCTTCTGTCAGTCGTGTCTCATACCTAGGTGTATTGCGTGAACCGTGTAGACACACAGGCTATTATACTATAATAAAAGAAGGAGAAACTAAAAAGAAAGGAGAGTACGGAAAAAGAAAAAAAAAAAAAAAAAAAAAAATTCTTTGCACCCCATCTATTATCTATTTCATCACCTCACCTGTGGCCTAATCATTTAGTGCCCTGGTCACCACCCAACATCTAATGGGAGGCACTAGCAAAAGACGAACCAAAACCAAACCAACGAAACTCACGGAATTTTTCCCGCAAACTTCATCCCAGCCAACTTCTGCCGAGCGGAGGATTCCTTTCCCGGAGCTGTCCGCAAGATCTCCTAACTCAAGCTCGCTGGACTCTCACGACACTATGGAACGATCCGATTCCACTGAAGCCACTCTCCAACGTCTCTTCTCCTCCTTTCGCGAGAACATCCAGTCTGATGTTAAACATACAATGGCGGAATTTAGGGCCGATATACAATCCCTAGTTGCACGCACCGACCACTTGGAAAAAAAGATGTCGGAGTTCGCGATATCCCACAATTCACTTATTGATGCGAACTCTGCATTGGAGGATGAAGTGCAAAGGCTATCTTCCAAAATCTTAGATCTGGAGGACAGATCTAGGAGAGAAAATATCCGACTTCGTGGTGTGCCGGAATCCGTTACCCAGGATCAGCTTCCTGCCTTTCTTACTGATTTCATGGCCTTGATACTACCAAATGCCTCCCAGATTGATCTCACAATCGATCGAATCCATAGATTACCTAAGCCTAAACATCTACATTCGTTAGTCCCAAGAGATGTCATTGCTAAAATTCATTTTTTCCGTACAAAGGATGATCTACTTAGAGCTCTATGCAAACATCCACCCTTGCCAGACAAGTACAAGGACATCGCAATTTTTCCTGACCTTTCAGCAGGAACTATGCTGAAGCGGTGTGAGTTCTCCCAGTATACCAAAATACTCCGAGATCACAATATTGGGTATCACTGGGGTTTCCCCGTCAAGTTAATCATCAGCAAAGATAACTCTGCCCTTGTTTGCCATACCCCTGAGAGGGTCAAAGAACTCCTTCTATCCTGGAACCTGTTGCAGTCTCCGAGTTCTACCCCTACCAAAGCACAAAGGATGCGTCCGGAGGCAATTTCTCCACTGTGGTCCGAGAAACTTACAAGATCCGCTTCTAAACCATACGACTGAGTTCTAGGGCAGAATACAACTTTGCCCGCCTCCTCTTGGAGCTTTGTTTCCATACTTAGTGGTTTGTTAGTACCTGATCCATGTGGCCTCCTGCCACGGAACTGTTTCCCCCCAGATGGTCCTTATTCCCGTCTTACGGGAATGCAGTTTGGTTACAACCTGTAATGATGTTGATTGCACTAGTTTGTTGGTTCTTTGTATTTTCTGCCGTGTATGTCATGATATGCTGTCTAATCTGGTTGGCCTTCCTCTCTCCAGAGGCTCTTGCCCTTGTGACTGGTCCGGCTCTAAAGCACACCCCATGCAAACACAATGGGGATTAAAATACTATCCCTCAATGTTAACGGGCTCAATTCGCCCTTTAAAAGGTCGACCCTCTGGAGAGATGTGCTAAAGTCTAAGTCCGATATTATATGTCTTCAAGAGACCCACCTGAGAGGGCAAGACTCTCATAGGCATAGGAGATTCTCAATACGCTTCTTTACCTCATTTTCAAAGAAAAAAGCTGGGGTAGCAATTTTCGTTAAAGATACTGTTTCCTTCTCGCTCAAAAAGGCACTTATTGATAGCAACGGTAGATACATTATCCTTCATTGTCTCTTAGATAGTATAGAATACACGATTGCTACACTCTATGCCCCAAATAAGCGCCAAATGCGTTTTATCTCCAAACTTACTGCTAAGGCCAAGTCCCTTCATGACGGCAATTTAATATGTGGGGACTACAACGTGGTTGTAAACCCTGAGATAGATAAGTCAAGTAATTCTTCCCCGGCAGTGCAGAGCCTACAGACCTTCTTGAATACATTAAATCTTCATGACCCTTGGCGTTATGCACACCCTGAAGAATAAGACTTCTCCTTTTTCTCAGCCCCCAATAACTCATATTCTCGAATAGATTTCTTTCTCACAAACAAACAAGTCCTACCCAATATTTGCTCAACCGATATAGGTGTCAGAACATGGTCAGACCATGCCCCTATCTTTCTAACGTTGCTAGATAGGTTCCCCCCCTCATCATATTCTCCCTGGAGACTGAATACCTTCCTCCTAAAATCAACTACGATTGCTGAGGAAATTAGATCCTCCCTGCAAGAATACTTTGATATTAACACCTCCTCTGTGTCTCGACCCTCCACACTCTGGTGCGCCCATAAGGCATTTATTAGAGGAGTATTTATAAAGATTGCTTCCAGAGAGAAGCGTAAGAGAGAAAAGGATCTGAATGATCTTCTGGAGAAAATCAAGACTGCAGATGCTCTTGCAAAAAAATCTCCTTCTCCCGCTAACGTTGCTGAGTTGAGATCTCTAAAGCATCGATTGCAACGGCTTACACTTTACAAATATGAATCCTCTTTAGCGAAACTAAAATGGAATTTTTATATGCAGGGTAATCGACCAGGTAAATTATTGGCTCGTAGGGTCAAACAGCTTCAAGCCAGATCTAAGATTACTTTACTCACAGTAAATAACCGAAAAATTGCCCACCCACAACAAATCGTGGACTCACTCGCTCAATACTATCATTCCTTATATAATCTTAAAAATGACTCCTCACTCCCACCTATCTCCGTCCCGGATATTAAGTCCTTTCTAGATAAGCTAACTTTACCCCGAATCTCAGAAGAACAATTAGCCTCACTTAATTCCCCTATTACTCTCCAAGAGCTACAACTCGCGATTAACCAATCTAAACTCAACAAATCCCCAGGACCTGATGGCTTAAATAATGAATATTATAAACTTTTCAATCTAATCCTTAATCCACATCTCCTAAATACTTTTAACTCCTTTGCTACTGGTAATCCCCCCCCCCAAAGAGATGTTAGCGGCTACAATTGGGGACCATCCTAAACCGGTAACCACAAGATATATGTCAAATATAGACCATTTTCCTTGCTTATTGGGAAATATCAAGTTTCTCAAAATTATCGAAACAGAATTAAGAATATTACCATCTTTAATTAACCAAGACCAGGTAGGGTTTATTAGAAACAGACAGACTAGAGGTGGCATCCGACGGGTTCTGAATATACTAGAATTTATAAACTTAGGTGAGGCCCCTTCAGCCCTGCTTTCTCTCGATGGGGAGAAAGCCTTTGACCGTATTAACTGGACGTATTTACAAGAGGTTCCAAAATCGGATTCGCTGGTTTATTACAGCGTTTTACCTCTCTTTATACCTCACCCTCGGCTGCTGTCTTTTCCTCTGGCTTTATATCAACTCCGTTCAACATTACAAATGGTACCAGACAGGGATGCCCGCTTTCACCTCTAATCTTTGACTTATGTATAGAGCCTCTGGCGGAAAAGATTGAAATACGTTTGATTAATGGGTATTGAGACCCCCAAACCGCATAAACCAGCTTATATGCTGATGATGTGCTTGTGATTTGCCAAAAGCCGGACATCTCTGTCCCAGCACAGTTAGATATACTTCAACTCTATTCAGAAGTTTCCATGTACAAACTAAACATCACCAAATCTACCATATTGACAGTTAACTGCCCACCATCAGTCAGAGCTACGTTATCCCAATATAACTTTGTATGGGCGGACTCGCATATTACATATTAAGGGGTTAAAATCTTTCCCAGTCTTTCCGACACCATAAGAAACAATTGGGAAGAGTTTGGTTCCTCCTTATCTGATGAAATCATTAAATTTAATCAAGTACCCCTTTCATGGATAGCCAAAATTAGCCTCACCAAAATGCTCCTCCTTCCCAAGTTCCTTTATATGGCAAGAGCTCTCCCCTTTGTGATCCCCCCAGATCTGCTGAATAAACTCCAAAACCTCATTCTAAAATTTATATGGGGTTCTAAGAAACCGAGGTTCAAGAAACAATATCTATATTTGTTGAAAAGTCAGGGAGGAATGGCTGTCCCGAATTTGTTGGCATATAACGTCTCCTCCATTTTAGAACCAGTATTTTATCATTGGAATAACCCTACACCATTGGTCCGTTATAGAGAACTTAACACTGGGCCGAGGCTCAGTGAAAGATTTCCTGTTGGCAACATTATTTGGGCTCTCTCAACCCCCCTCGTCACAATATATAATGCCTACCATACAGCACATGCTAAAGATGTGGAAGCAATATGTAATCGGTAAAGGCAAACTGTATGTTGACAAGAAATATTGCCCTTTGTCTTTGCTTTATGGAGCTATTCCGAATATAAGCTTAGATTTATGGATCTCTAATGGGATTTGGGTGATTGGGGACCTTTTCTCTGAAGGATCCTTCAGGTCATTTGCGGATCTGTCTTCGCAATATTCCTTGCCAAACTCTCAGTTTTATATTTACTTACAGATCAGACATGCGGTCTCTTCGATGTCCACCCCCCGATCCACGGTGTCTAGATCCCCTTTCCACCGATTTCTTCTGGGAAGTAACTGCAACATAAAAGGCCTCTCAGCCACTTATTCCACTTTGATGGATGCTGACTGGGATAATAAACCTGACTATATGACTAAATGGGAAATAGAATTGTCCAGGTCCTTCTCGGTGGAGGATTGGTGGAGAGCGGCGATCTCAACATCCAAGCACTCTAAATGTATCAATCACTTCGCCCAATCCAGAAAGATACATCTTCGGTGGTACCTCACCCCAGTTAGAACGGCCCATATTTTCCCAGGGTCCTCTAAGATGTGCTGGAGAAACTGTGGTGTCGCTGGATGTTTACCACATATGTGGTGGTCCTGCCCTGTTATTGCTTGCCTGTGGTCTGAGACAGAGAGCTTGATTCAACACCTATACTGTTCTCAGTTTACACTTACGCAAGAGCTCGCTCTATTAGATATTGGCATGTGGGATATTCCTCATGCTTACCCAGCATATCCAGCATATTCTTATTGCCACCAGATGCACTATAGCATACCACTGGAAGTCGACTTCTACTCCCAGTTTCACGGAGGTTATAAATAGAATTAACATCCAATTTCATAGTGAGATAAACCTTACAATCCCTCCACATCTCATCCTGAAGCAAAGACAGAAATGGCAAATCTGGATAGATTCAACGTATGCCACCTGCTGAGCTTTGTGACATGCAGGTTCCCTTACCTTGATACGATCCATTAACCTTATTATGGGGAAATGTAATAGACCCTGGATATGGGTTTCTTCGCCTTAATTTGTTATAACCTGTAAGCTACTATGGATTTATTTGATTGACTATGCATGGCTTGTTATCACTTTTTTCTTTTCTGTTCTGTTCATGCTCTTCGAATCATTTTCTGTAACGGTAAAATTTCAATAAAAACCTAATGTTTTAAAAAAAAAAAAAAAAGGTACAACTGTTGAAATGCAAGGAGGCAAAAACTAAAAAAATGTTCTGGTCTTTAACTACTTTTCAGGCGTTCGGCTTAAGGGGTTAAAAAGATTGACCCTCTAACTGTCACCTTAAAAATGGAGCCTTCACTCTGAAAGGTCTACCATAAATATTGCTAGCACTAGACTCCATGCATAAAAGATTTTTGCAGCAGTTACTTTTCTGGACATCAAAACTAATGCAATATCTTTTTTTTCTTCACTCTTCCCGCTTCTCTCCTCTAGAGGTCAGCAACAAACCACTTATTTTGTACATGAAACTATCTTGACCTAAATGGTTATTTGGTTTGCAGAAATATGTTGTCAAAACATTATGCGCTAAACATTCGCTTCAAACGTCTGGTAAAATCAGGATGTTTTAGGTGTAACCGCAGAAATAAATACAAAAAAACCTGTTACTGTTTACATTATCATTAATAAGTATTTTACTTTTTTTTTTTTTTGATACATGTGTTAGAAACTGCTAGAAACGGAGTTGGCAATAGCGTTTTTTTGGAGGGTGTTTTTATCCCCAGGTTCTAAGAGCCATTACCTTTTTATATCCTCTATCGACATAGCCATTTGAGGGCTTGTTGTTTAGTGGGATTAGTTAAATTCTTTATGGTTCTATTGAATGTACCGTATAGTGTATTGTTAAACTAGAAACCTAATTAGTGGCGGAGTGAATAATGAATTGCACTTGTACCATATTTTTTCAGAATTTGTTTTATGGAGTTAGACGAGTAGTATTAAAGGCGTTGTCTCACTACATTGATTCATCTTGCCTCAGTCCTGTTTTCACGGTTTCATTTTGAAAATTAGGGGGTTTTCTGGGTTCCCCTAGGCTGGCCCGGG
>JAODAL010019042.1:0-73085 GCA_025379985.1 Phyllomedusa bahiana
TCAATAAAGGATTAATAAAATGTTTGCACTGCGTGGTGTTTAGCATGTGCCACAGTTTTTAGGCTGCGCTCAAACGTTCAGCTTTTAAGCCAAAACTAAGAATGGATTTAAAACAAGGAGAAATCTCTGTCTTTCCTTGATGTGTCTTGCAATTATGGTCCTTTCTTGTTTTTTTGGTTCAAAAGGTGCATCTAATAAGTTGAATGTTTGAATGCAGCCCTAAACTTTAGGTAGGTTTATGTGGAAGGTTTCACTGTATATTAAAATTTGCGTTGGAGACTTTTTACATTGTGCTACTTTATCACTGACCAAAAAACTCCAAAAAAGAAAATACCAATTAAAGACCCAAAATTTGTATTCATCATGATTAAACTGCAATATCGGCAATTAAGTCCACACCCAAAAGATACTAGACATCCCTCAAACCAGTTAGACTAAGAAATAAGTAGAAAGTACATGTGTGTCCCAATACAAATAAAAAGAAAAATACATACAGGGATATTAAATACAAAACACAATATCTTCAGTAAGTAGTAAATTGCAATATATACTTAGCTCTGTAGTAGTCAGACAGTGGTGAGGAGCGTGCCACCCCAATGCACGTTTCGCTTATGCACGCTCCTCACCACTCTCTGACTACTACAGAGCTAAGTATATATTGCAATTTACTACTTACTGAAGATATTGCGTTTTGTATTTAATATCCCTGTATGTATTTTTCTTTTTATTTGTATTGGGACACATATGTACTTTCTACTTATTTCTTAGTCTAACTAGTGAGGGATGTCTAGTATCTTTTGGGTCTGAATTTTTTAATAGTAGATATTGTAGTTTAAATATTATAAATAAAAATTTGGGGTTTTTAATTGGTATTTTGCTTTTTTGGATTTTTTGTACTTGATTCTATACCAATTTATTTTAATGGTTATATAATGCCCGATATATATGTAGGTTTATTCAATTTTTGTCACTGACCAATTTCTTTGCTTTAGGATGGATATAGGGCTGACGGTTCTGATGAACCACTGGCTTCTGGTGAGGTCCGTACTGGAAAGTGGAAAGTTCCTACTGTCAAAGATTATCTTGATCTCTTCCGTAATCTTTTGAACTGTGATCATATTAAGGTATACATATTTACTTTTTTGCTATAGCAAACACCCCTCACTGATTTAATATTGCATGTTTATTATTTTCTGTTATCTTTGATGTATATTTGTACATAATGTCAGGCCCTGCCACTGCCTTTCTTGACCACTTTGCTTCCTGGCTTCTCCACTTTCTTTCCACCGACATCACTACTATCATCATGGGAGACTTCAACATCCCAATCGACACCCCCCACTCTGCTTCCAACAAACTCCTTTCACTTTGCTCCTCCTTTGACCTCTCCCAGTGGACCTCAGGAGCCACTCACAAAGATGGACACGCACTGCCCTCATCTTCACCCGCCTCTGCCCCCTATCTGACTTCTAAAACTCCCTCCACCCCATATCTGACCACAACCTGCTCACCTTCTCCACCATCTCCACGCCACCTGCTCCTCCTGTCTCATATCCAGTACGACCCCGCAGGAACCTACAAAGCCTCAAGCGTCTCTCTCTCTCTCTGACTCTCTTGCACCTCTTTCCACTATCTCATTTAATGACCCAGACGCAGCCACCACTTTCTAAAACCACACAATCATCACCAACCCTTGACTCAGTCGCCCCTTTAAACACCACAACAGAACCCGCAAAATCCAACAGACAACCCTGGCACACAGACTCCACTAAACAGCTGGGGCGAGCTTCCAGAGCTGCCGAAGGCCGCTGGAAGAAAACTCACTCCACTAATGACTTTGCCTTATACAAACAATCACTGCATACTTTTAAATCTGCACTCACCTGATCCAAACAGGACTATTACACCACTCATATCCTCCCTGTCCCACAATCCCAGACAATTATTCAAAACCTTCAACTCTCTTCTCCGTCCACCAGCACCTCCTCCACCATACCTCCTTTCAGCAGACAACTTTGCCATTCACTTCCTTTCAGAAGATCAACCAATCAGAGAAAGCTTCAGCCCCAGTCCCACCACCCTCCTCTACCTTGCAAACTGCTCTTCCCACTTAACTTGCTTCCCCACGGCCCACTCATGACAAGCTCTCCCCCTTTACTGTCCAAATCCAACCTTTACTACTGTAGTCTTGATCCACTGCCATCCCACCTCATCCCAGACCTAGTGCTTCTATCATCCCAGCCCTCACCTATCTCTTCAACCTATCACTAACCTCTGGCATCTTCCCTTCGCCTTTAAACATGCTATATCACTCAATCCTTAAAAAAAAAACACCTTGACCCTCCTCTCTGTCCAAAATATCGCCCCATCTCCCTGCCTCCCTTTTGCTTCCAAACTCCTCGAGCAACACGTTATCTTCAGCTGTCCCCCCACCTCTCCTCCAACTCTCTTCTTGAACCACTAACAATCTGGTTTCCGACCCCACCACTCTAACCCAAACCGCCCTAACCAAAGTCACTAATGACCTAGTAACTGTTTTTAGCCTCATGCCAATCCCCCCCCCCCTCTTCCTTCTCCTCTTAGACCGTCCTCCTGCCTTTGACACTGTCCCACCATTCCCTCCTGCTACAAATCCTCTTTCCCCCCTCGGCATCACGGACTTGGCTCTTTCCTGGATCTCCTCGTACCTCACTGATCGGACCTTCGGCATCTCTCATTCTCGCTCCACCTCCTCCCCCCGGCCTCTCTCTGTCGGTGTCCCCCTAGGGTCAGTCCTGGGTCCTTTAATCTTCTTTCTTTACACTCTTGGCCTCGGTCAGCTCATAGCATCACACGGCTTTCATTACCACCTGTATGCTAGATACCCCAAATCTACATCTCCGGGCCAGATGTCCACTTCTCTACTCTCCCGGATCCCTGACTGTCTGTCCTCCATTCCTCCTTCTTCTCATCACGTCTCCTAAAAAATTAAATGTGGAGAAAACAGAGACTTTATCATCTTTCCACCATCCAACTCTACCCTGCCCTATCTCTCTATCTCAGTCAACGGCTCTAAAAGTCTCACCCGTTCCGCAAGTCGCTGCCTTGGGGTAATCCTAGACTCCGCTCTAATCTTTCAAACACAAAATCCAAACCCTTACCTCTGCCTGCCGCCTTTCCCCCTGAAAAAAAAATCTCTCGCATCCGCTCATTCCTCAACTATGACAAATACAAAAAAAGCTCATCCACGCCCTTGTCATCTCCCGGCCTAAACCCGGGCCTACTACTGCCAACCATCCTTAACTGTGGTTTCCTTCCCAGCTTCAGCCAACCCATCGCTCCCTCCCCAATCCATCCCCCCTTAAACTCTCTGCCCGCCCGTTTCTTATCCCACATTCCCCCCCAATTTTCCCCGCTCTCCCTCTTATAGCCCCACCTTTTCCCCTCTGCCAATCTAAGTTCACTGGCTTCCCATTTCCCAGCTTGGAAAACCCCTTTTTTAGGGGGTTTTTAATTACAACTGGACCCTACAAGGGCTTTTGATTTGTAAGCCCTCCGGGAGGGCCTTCTCCTTTGTCGTTTCCAAATTGTCATTATCCCTTATCACTGTACTCGTTTGACTTATGTAATGTATGTAACCCCCTCGAATGTACAGCGCCCTGGAATCAATGGCGCTTTAAAATAAATAATAATAATAATGATGGAGACATCATTGACTGTTACGACTGACATCTGCGGTTATCACTGTTATGATTTCTACACAACTTAGCACTGCAATATAAGTACAGCCATTTTGAAACCTCAATTTATTGAAAAAAAAAAAAAACTTGTCTAATTTTGTTTACCGTGCATTTACGACAGTTTATTGTATTTAGAAAAAAGGACGATTTCTGTATGGAAACGGGCTCATCAAAACTGAGACCCTTTGGGCTTGTTCACACTGAGTTTTCACTCCGTGTTACAAGCGCTTTGTACTGTAGATCCGTCTTGGGGACTGACCCATGTTTGGATCCCATAGTAAGGACCCTCTTTCTTTTAGCACAAGTGACTTTATTCTCATGCGGGCTATGTGGAATCACGCAAGCGGGGTTCACAACTGACGAGATGTGCTACGTGGTTTCAAAACGCGGTGCTCGGGCTCACAGTCTAGAATAAAGAATTGCATGTCTGTTCATTTTCCAGACAGACCAAACAGCAGACGCTTTTGTAATCACGCAGTGGACTATCCTTCTCATGTGAACCCCGCTGCGGTCTTACTCATTGCCCGCAGTGATAAGTCACTGCTAAATTGTTCTAGCTCCATCTTGGGGTCCGCTCTGTCAGTCCCAAGGACGGGATCTACACATAGCGCTTGGAACACGGAGACAGTGAAAACTCCATGTGAGCAAGCCCTTTACCTGCTGAAGCTTACTGTACACTTGCCTAGAGAGGTATATTTTAATATAAATCATTTTTGGTACTATATTAATTGTGATTTTATCAGTTTGTTATTTCTATGATAAGATATTTTAAAGGGTATTCTTATCATCTGATTTGTTCTCCCTTCCACCTCCCCCCGTATACTCTTCTGGTCCCCAACTTCCTCTTGCAGGCATGTGGGTAGTTCTTCAGGAGTGGTATGTTATACAAGCACTGGTTTTATCTCCTGTTTGGTGTTGTAACAGAGTCCACTTCTCTTAACTTTAGAATGCAACTAGTCAAACGGTTCACATGTTCAGTACTTTTGGCCAGAATTTGCTTTTCTCTTACCGGTGCCATCAATGACAATATATCACACATCATGTTTGATCCTATGAAATCGCCTTTCATTATGGGGTGTTGATTGAATTGGGATTTAATCAAGTCCTCCTCTTCATGCCTGTTCCACATTTTGACACCCATGAGTACATAAAGACCAAACACCTTACAATTGATCAACAGTACCTCGCCTTTTTGAGGCTTTAAGCAGTATGCTGTCAGATGGAAGTGGCCAATGATCTCATGTGTCACTCGGAGGATTAGCCAGAGTTGTAAAAGAGATACGAGTGACCTAAGCAGGTCACAAAAGGCAGCCCAATAGTGGCTCGTCCTTTGGCTCCCAATCACAACTGATGACCAGCTTCCAATTTTAAACCAATTGCACCTGTGGACGTTTACAGGGTTGAAGACGGCATAACCAAGGGTCACGTTAGAGCCATTAATAAACAGTTTACCCATTAGCGCTTGTCTCGTGTGCTTATATGAAGCCACGGCCAGTGTTCACTGACCACGTCTGGATGCATCTGCTCTCTACCATGTCATAATTTCTGTTTAGAGTGAATCGTCTTTCATCACTGAACAGTTCTGACGAATACTGGTCCATCGTCCAGCGTAGCTGGTCCCTGGCACAGGCAAGACTGGGGCGTAGCTATGGGGGTGCAGAGATAGCAGCTGCTACCAGTCCGCCAAGCCACTCAAGGGGGACCAAAAGGCCCTTATGCCATACATAAAGAAGGCCACCTGTATTGTAATACTATGTTAACATGATAACTGCGGGGCCCTTTTTCATTCTTTTGCATCAGGAACCAGGAGTTTCAAGTTACGCCATCTGGCAAGGCGTCTATGATGCCTGTGCTTAGTGGTGTGGTCAGATAACCTTTGCCAGTAAATCTAGCACGCAGACCCGCTGACCCGGTAAATGTTTGAGGGCGTTCTGTTGGTCAATCGAGGGTCTTGTGTTGTGTGACTGTTCAGATGATGATGCCGACTGGGATGGGTGGGTTAATTGATACGAGGAGCACAGTGGGGAGATGGTTTATTGAATAGGAGGGCTCGAGGGAGTTGTCGGAGCTGGTTAGCGGGTGGGTTAAAGATGTGGACTCGCAGGTGATCCACTCTAAGATCTGTGGGTTCTTCAGTCTACGAGCCTGCAATTTTGCGGGTAGCAAAGAATGTGGCGTAGGGTCATGGGGTTCTTGGGGGTTGGTGGTTGGGTCTTGTTGTCATTAGCCGTGTTAACTTGCACATGGGGAGGAGAACGGTTTAATATCCCCAATTCAGACTTGATCCCCTAAAATTTATTGGTGATTTCATGGGATCATACACCTGACTGTCAATTTTTCCACTACAGCGCCTTGGTTAGAGATCTGCAGGTTGTGCAAACTAGTACTTGAAACATTGAACCAGTTGGGACATGTGCACTCTAAAGTTAAAGGGGTTTTGCCAGAAGTTAAATTGACGTGGGAAGCGTCTACTTATTCTTTTGTAAATTTAATTAATAAAACTTTTCTCAACCATTCATAATTATTAAAATTTATTCTGCACCGTTTTTGTTCTATAGCTGCTCCTTTAGTGGATCCATTAGTTGACTGCTCGGTGTACAGAGGTTACTAGACCAGGGCCTGTAGTGCTACGTCTGGCCAGGTTGATCTTGAGCTGTTATGATAAGCGCCGAGCTGGCTGCTGCTGTTGTGTGCTTTCCCATGGGCAGTCTGTCTTCGCCCTGGACGCGGTGTTATCCTTAGTAATTATGTCATATCAGTGGCATAATGATAATTATTTATTGAATCCCTCATTGTGATCTAGTGCAATTGATATTTCGTCGTTTAAACATTATTCCACAGTTTGGTTCCTGCAAGGGAAATTTGCAACATAGGACCCTCTTGTGCCCTGGAGGCAATATGTACTTGACCTCTCAGCTACCACAATGCTTTACATAAACCAGACATTTCTTTGACTAATAGAGAGGAAAGGGCCTGGTTGATGTCATCCTGCTGGGTTCACATAATGTTTAAGCTATTTCAATTAAATTAACACCGCCCCCTTCTGAGCACACTGAGCTGAAGAGCTGGATGCAGGTAGGGATGAAATGAGATTGTGGCACAAAACCCTTTGAAAAACAGATGGTCTACTTTCAGTTAATTTTAAAAAAAAAGTATAAGAAATTTTATGTTCATCCTAAAATTTTAACCAAAATCCAAATATCCCTAACTTTTTGTGAGTATGTGATCTGCAGGCCTGACAGGATGGCAGTCAGTAAATCTAAAGCATTTTTTGAGTAGAAAGATCAAGATCGAAAGCATGAAGTAAGCTCCATCGGATTAGGCCAAGACAGCAGGGAGCGACATAATCCACGGTCTCCTCGAATAGAGCAGATAGAGGTGGTTCCAGTAAATAAAAGAACCTTGAGGCGACATGCCAATAAATACTCTTGACGCCATATTCTCGTTACTAAATGAACTGTAACTACACCAAAACCCTTGGTGCACTTTTACACCGGGCCACCATACACCATTGTAATGTGCCTATAAAGGATACTTTAAATTAAAGTAGCAATGTTACACTATAGCGCCCTCCATTACGCAGTTGCGCCTCTATAGGCGCATCTAGATACACTGGCGAATGTTACGTCATGCACCACGATTGCGTATTGCGCCTTTTTAGGCTCAACTATGCCTTACTACGATAGGTGGCACTATACCTAGAGTACAAGTAAAATTAGTGAGCCCTAAAAATGGCGGCATTACGCAAATCGTGTGGTGCATAGCAATCTGGTATAGACACCAGATTTTTTAACCCCTTAAGGACCCGGCGTTTTTTTTGGGGGGGTTGACACGTTCGTTTTTCCCTCCTCGCCTTCTGAAAGCCAAACTTTTTTATTTTCTCCACCATTACATAAGAACTATGGGGCTTTTATTTTCGCGCGAACAAGTTGTATCTTTCTTATGGTGTTATTCCTGTACTATAGAATATAATGGGAAACCGCAATAATACAATATCCAAGTGGGATATATTATGATTTAAAAAACTTATTTTCGCCTTGTTTCTGGGAGGTTTTGCTGTCTTCAGCGTTACATGCACGTCGGGGAAATATAATGTATTTTCTGTATTACAGGTTGTTACAGCATCCGGCAATACCCAAACATGCTAGCGGTTTCTGTTATGTTTTGGTACCACGTAAACTCAAATAATAACTAAAAAAAAATATAAAAAAAAAAAATATAAAAAAAATAAAACAAAAAATAAAAAAACAATCAAGAAAAACAAAAAAAAAAAATTCCAACATTAATATTTTTTAAATTTGCGCCGCGGCGCATATTTTGTGCGACCACATAACTTTTTTTGTACTAAACCTATGGATGTCAGTGACGGGGGCATTTTTTGGGGCTAAGTGTAATTTTATAGCTAGCAGTTTGGAATGCATGCGGACTTTTTTGATACTTTTATTTCATTTTTTGACGTGAAGTAAAATAACCAAATAACGGAAATTTTGCAGGTTTGGAATTTTTTTTTCTTCTACGGGGTTAGCGTTAAGGGTATAAAATGATGTTATTTTTTTTATAGATCTGACTTTTTCGGACGCGGCGATATCAAATATGTGTAAATACTTTTTTATTATTTTAATGAATTTTATCTTGTTAAAATGGGGAAAAGGGGGGTGAATTGAACTTTTTATTAACTTTTTTCTTTTTGTACTTTAAAAACTTATATCTTTATTTATTTTTTTAAACCTGTAATCATTTAGTACCCCTATGGTGCTTGACCACTAGGGGGCCGAGATTGTTAATACAACCTAATGCAATTGCATAGGCAATGCTTAGGGGTTTACAAAGATGGCGGTTTCCCCCTCTTCATGTCTACGGCGGAAGTGGTGCGGCCATATACCAAGGAATGTAAAGTGACGGGTGTGCATTCAATAGGGCTCCCCTCTGCCGCGTCAGATACACTGTGCCGATGGCCAAATAACGATGCTGTGCGCGGATCAGGTTTGAGTCATTCTAGTCAGACGACGACCACCATCGGAGGCCGCAGGAGGGAGGTAGCGCCCGGGTTTCACATGAGCCAGGATGGCGGACCGCATAACGAGGGTGCTATGGGGTTTTATCCAGTCAGTCCTCCGCCCGGCAAATGATGGCGGAGGGTTACTCTCGGCATGTTGGCCGGCAAATCCCCTGCGGAGCTATCCCTGCAATGCCCTTAGCGTACTATTAGTCCACGGGTCGTTAAGGGGTTTTAAAGAATCGTACTTTCAGAAAAACCTTTCAACACTGATTAAATGCCACAGACATGTTGCCTCTTGGTTAAACAAGCATAAGAAACTGCCTTAACTGAATTAAAGAAAAAATTGGTACAGCAATGATGATTAAACTCTTTAAAGGGAACCTGTCACATAGATTATAGCCGCCTTGCTGAGGACAGCACAAGCTAGGGACAGGACCTGCCTGTTTCCTTTCTCTGTGTCCTTCTTCTGTAAGTTGCTGTAGTTCATAGAGCATTTACCCCTCAAATCTTATTCATGAGCAGCGTGTTAGCCCCACCCACCAAAGGCTAGACCGCCCATGGAAAGTGTATTCCACATGTTTCTACCTATTCACTAACCCAGTAATAGGTTTTATCAGTTGGATGGGCAGGATCTTGATAATAAATAAACGGACTCGTCGAATGAATCTTTTGGGCTGAATAACTGCAGAATTTTGAGCCTTAAACTACACGATATACGCCATGCAGACTTACAGAATTAAGGGGCATCAGGGCTAGAAACTGCTTGGCGGGGCTCCGGTGGAACGCTAGTGAGGCAAGATGCTGGTGGGGCAAGTTGCGATTGGGGTATGGTGGATGTGATTTCAAGGGTTGGTTGGGGGTGGGGCTGAGGGTTTCGAGGGTGTTTACTTTGATGGGGGTGGGGGGTCGGTTGAGTGGTGGGGCTGTACTTGGTTGTCACGTTACCGGCACGTTCTTCTCTCACAACTTGGGAGCAGGTGGTGTAGCGGAGGGAGGTGGTTGGCTGGATTTTCGAGTGGAGTGTTTATGTGGGTGATAAAGGGGTCCACTTTCAAGGGAATTTTGATGTAGCTGGGATTGTGGGATGAGGGGGTCTGGTCGGGGGGGTGACTCTTGGGTGGTTGGGTTTGTTATAAACATGGGTTTTAATAGTGGGGTACCCGCGGTGAGTATTTGGGTTTAGTATTGCTTGAAGGTAGGTTTGGGTGGACATCGGGTATTATCAGTTGTATTTGGCGTTGTCCTGAGAGAAGATTGTGGTTTGGGGTGTCATGAGGGACTTGGGGGGGTTTATTTTGGGTTTAAGATGGACAGTATTATATAGATGCAGTTGGTTAATTTTTTTTATAGGGTGCTGGGGGATATGGGCGTACATTTGATTTAATGGAAGGGGGGTGGGATGGAGGGGTGTGAGTTTATGGAAGTGTCGTTTATTCTAGGTAAGTCGCGGAACCTAATTGTCTGGTGGTGTAACATTCTTGTGTGCTTGTAGGAGTTCTAGTGCCATGTAGCTGTGTTTTAGTGTCTCGAGTGAAATTCCACTCATTTTATACGGGTTAGGGTTTATAGGTACTGCTCGGATGGCTGGACTGGGCGGCAATGAAGGGGGGAGTAGAGGAGGCAGGGGTCGTGTAAGGTGGATAGCTGGTGGGGGTTTCAGACTTGGCTTATGGTACCACTGGTGGGGCACGTTTACACCCCGGGTGTGTCCTGCGTATATGCTGTTTGTTTCTGCCGTTGATCTACTCTCTTTCACGGATTGGGTAACGGGGGGGGTCTCGCACAGGTGGGACCATGGATCGTTTGGGGGGGGCGAGAGTATTGGTGGGGCGTGGCGCGTTGTGGTTCATTGTATGCAGGGTTTTTTTACTAGATGAGAGGGCAAGTGCGTGGGGAAGGGGGGTATTATAAGGCCTAATGATTTTGAGGGTAGCCCTTTTTGTTAGCCGTGGGCATTTCAGACTTAGTAATTTTGCTTTGTAGCAGCGCACACACGTTGTTGCTTCCTCTATCCGCGACTGCGCTGTCTGGTTCTGTCTATGGTCATTATCACCTTCTGGAAGACTGGTCTAAGCAGAAGAGCCACTCCCGCACTAGTGCTCTGTCAAGGCTGCTGGATTTGGTGGGAATTAGGGTCGCTGGCTTCTGCGTGGCAATGGAGGAAGGGTGGTTCACGCGTGGGTGCAGGAGGAACGACCTGGCGACGACCGTCTCTGTGAGTTTGGGTTCAGAATGTGAACAGGGGGGGAGGTGAGAGTAGATAGGGAGGGCGGAGAGAGGTTTAGGGCTCGTTGTCGTGTCTAGTAAGAATCAGGAATGTGTTGACTCTCATTGGCTGATGCTGTAACTAGGGTACACATACGTACACAACTTCCCAGTCTAGCCCTGTGTCTGTTCTGGACCAGGGTTTGTTGTTGCTGGTGATGTGGAGACTTCGGTTAAGCCTAAGCAGGGGATTTTGGTACTATATGAAATCCCACTCTGTTCTGCCTCATTGCTTGTACAGCTTCTCAGGACCATCTCCTAAAACTCATTGATATGCCCTATTCTGCAAAAACAGATGTTAGGCAGGAAACAACACCCTGGGTTCTTACCTGCTGGCAGCAATACCCACTCTCACACTTGCTTTATAGTTGTTAATGAGCTGACGGTGTGCTGAGGGGTGGGGAGGGACAACCTATGGGTTGAGGGAGCAGCTAAGAGAGATAAGACATATGATGCCTATGAACCCTCTTACTTCTAATATAAGGATCACTGTCACGGCATGTATGCTTGTATTTGAGTCATCATACACGGGGATTAGGAGGATTCTGTGCGCTACGATTCTTGGATGCACTCAAATAACTCTAGCAATACGGTAAAAATGTTCTAGGCAATCAATAAACATGTCATCTTTTTTTTGTTCCCTTCCAGTGTAATCAAACAAGTGGTCTTGGTCGTGAATTGGTACAATTGAATACTGGATTAAGGCAGTCTTGGGTTGTTTTAATGACATCATGGTAACGGGTTAACAGAGCGGTACATGAGGGTGAGGGTTGGATTGGGTGGTGGAGTGTTTTGTGGGTTTGGTTCTTCTCGGCTGATTAGAAAAGCTATGAGACACGACCGTGTATAGCATTTGATTATCTTGTTTGTGCTTTGGGAGAGCATCGACAGCGATACTAACCGCGTATAGCGGGTTTGGGTTCGGTCGGGTCGTGGCGGGCTCAAGGGTGAAGGTTTTATGGCCTGGTTTTCCCTCTATTGGTTGGTATTACGGCTTCCCTTTATTCTCCATACGTAGGGGATTCTGTAAAATTTCTTTCATTAAGGGGATGTATCGACTATCCCTTACTGATCGGCTGTTTTTCTTGTTGCTTGATTTGCTTCTGTTACTCATATACAAGGGGCGATGTTACTCGTTGGGCGGGTGGGGCGTGTGGATCGTCTCCACATGAAGTGTAGCCTGTGCTGCCTGGAATTAATCCCCCTGTGTGTGCCTGCTGCCTCCTAGCTCTCTACACAGATTGAGGAGAGTTGAGGTCGAAGCTGTTCTCGGGGGGCTGGATAGTTGTGTATGCTGTGTTCGGGGGTGATATGTGTTGCTGTGTCGGTGGAGGGGGTGCTGAGCGGTACCGATTGTCGGTATAGTACAAGTTCAGGGACGGGGTATTCTGTGATTCTGTGCTGATCAAGCAATGCTAGGAGGGTGGAGGATTCATACGGGGGAGGTGCTGGTTATCCATGGCTCAGCGCCCACGGTAAGGCCGGTTCTGTCGCACAGTGGGACAGTGTTTGTTGCTTGTGTTGTCCTTGGTGATTTGTTTGTTTTGAAGGTGGCCGGTATAGGAATCTCCTTACTTCCTACCGCGCTCGGGTGTTTTGGGATGCTCGACAGCTTGCTCAACGTCCGTCCTCATCTCTTAGCTGCTGAAGATAACCAGGAGGGGTCTCCTGAATTGGGGAGGAGGAAGCCCTGCAAGAGCTCGGCCTCAGCAATGGACCGCTCAGTCAGCTATTTCCAGCAGTGAGCAGCCCGACAAGCTAGTATTAGGCAGGCACACTACATGGGGCTTTTCCGGGGCTAGCCACAACACCATCTGCTCACCCCCCCCATTACCCCCTCGCTACTGCAGCGAGAGCTTGCTGTGTGCTGTGAAGGGTTGGGGCAATAAAGGCGGGCTGCGAACCGACAATCGTGTTGTGCGATAGTCCTTGTGGCTTTGGTAGGGTATTAGAAGGTGGTTCGGCTCATTTTAACCTGGATGGGGGGTCTTTACAACATTTATGGGATGGCTGTCTGGCGAATCGGTTTGGAGGGAGGGCGAGAGTCTTGGTTGTGCATGGGCTTAGGGGTGGGTATTATTCACATTCTATTCTTTTATTGGTCTGGGGCATTTGGGAGGCGACACGGGGGAAGAATGGGGGAAAAGTTTGTCAGTGTCCTATGGGTTGGGTTGGTCAAGAGGGGGAGGTGGGATGTGCCCTCTGTTACCGAACCTGTAAATCATAATCTCCTGGGGCTGTTTTTGTTCAATGAGACCGATAACTGACCGTCGGGAGTCATCAACCCCCCCGCCCCCCCCCCCCCCCCCCCCCCCCCCCCCCCCAGGTCCAAGTGGACAGTCAGTGTCCTGTGCTGCCAGACAGTAAAAGCTTGATTTATCTCAAGTAAACAGCTCTGTAATTAGGGCTTTTGTTTGGGATCAGATAAGAAGTCCTTCGAGTAGTTTGAGAAGCTAATCTAATCAAATTAGCATCTGACAGCACAACTGAGCTGTACAAGCATGGAGCTTATGCAAATTAGTATGAACCAGGAAGTGACAGAGAATTTCTTTCATGCATTCTTTGAAACCCTGTGGGGAGACAACTCCTTTAAACTGTAATAATTTATTTGGTCCAAATTTTATATCCAATAGTGTTTTCTTTAACATTAGTGGTAAATGGGCAGTGACTGAAAATCAAAAATAGGCTATATGCTTAAATCACGCTCTATTAGGGATTCCACAGATTCATTGAAGCAACTTAATCATTTCTCTCAAAGTTGAATCATGACTCTATATGTTGAAGCCTTGTATGGCGCCTATCCAAATCAGTTTGGGTATGGAGGCTACTGCATCTTTTTTACATACCAAAAAAAGTGTTTTGGAATTGCACAACTCCTTTGTGTTGCTACACTTCATACTTATAACTGCTTCCTCTACAACGGTCTATTCTACCACCAGCTCAGGGGCTCCCAATTTAAACCCGCTTCTTTCAGTTGCCAGTTGTACATTTTTCTGCGATGACATCACGTTCACCGGTCATGTGACACTGCGGTCAATCACAGGCCTCAGTGGTGATGTGCTATTCATGTAGGAAGAGGTCGCCGAGACCGGTGATTTGGCTACAGCATCTCACAACCACTGAACACGTCGTCATCGGCCGGAAGCAGCGCGCAGTGCTATAATGGAGCAGGTTTCAAAGGGAATTAGATTTTTAATTCTGTGTGAACCTTCCCATTAAGCAGTCTTTCTACAAAGAATGGAAACCCATTTTACTTTTTTTTTTTTTTTTGCTGTGATCAAAAACCTGAATTATGGCACTGTAACAGGGGATATTTCTGATGTTGCTTTGAAACGCTTGGAACCAAACTTGACTCTGCATGATGTTCTCGTAGGATCGCCGCTTTGCAGGACTCAGATAGTGCATGTAAGTACTGGTGTACAGTTGCCAGATAACAGAGGAAATACTCAGGCTTTGGGGGAACATTATTTTATTATTTGAAATCCATAGAGGGACACAGTATATATAAATTAAGAAAAACAACCTTTCTTGCCTTATGACCTAAAAACTGTGAGACAAAAAGCATATATTTTATTGATGATAATTTGCTGTAAAAGTAATATATATCTAACTCCTTAATTTTATCAGTTTTTTGAGCTACAAAAATTACATAAATTTAGGGGGAGTATGTAAAAAAACGAATAAAAAAAAAAAAAAAGCAGGAAAGTGAATTTTTTTTATAAAAGGCTAATAAAATTATTCATTTTCTTTGCATCACTATTTTCGGTGACATGATAAATTATTATGACCATTACCAATTTTTTTCTTGCAAATTTTTTAATTGGTTGCGGAAGATGTTTTAAAACTTATAATTTTATCTTTAACCTTTGTTTTATATTTTTGCATCTATTTTTTTAATTTTTTTTTGTCCCTCTGTTTACTTGACACACTTGGGGATGGGAGGGGGGGTTCACAAGAACTTGTATACTATCATTAAAGGCTAATGTATTAGGGGTTGTTCCACACAGTGTTTTTGGATCCACAAATCGCATGCGTGTTGGATGCAGCAGGATTGCACCGTGTAGTTTATCGTAGGGCTCCGGTTGCGTAATTTTTTTCGATACGAAAGAGCAGTGAGACACGATCGGCGTTCACACAAGTGTTTCAAAGTAATAGCAATATAAATCACATTGCTATTTATTAAATACGTGTTTGGCCGTTTAGGGTCCGATCAGACCGATTCCAAACACGTAATCTAAAAAAACGTATGTCTTCTACACGGACTCAACACACCGTGTACACATACCTCTCTGTAGAGTGGACAACTTCTGCTCTATTACTAGACTTTGCTGGAGGCTGTAATGGTGCAGTATAAAATGGCAGTTTGGGGAACTATTACAAGGGCCCCTGCTGTGACAACCAGTCAGCATCTCTTAAACATATGGCAGAGAGGCCAATCAGTTGATAGAGGTGGACGCTTCTCTCCTGTTTAAAAGTTTAGGTGCTCGCTGTGTTGTAGATGGAACCACAAAAGGGCTCTACTTGTCTCAGCCAGGGGACCAATCAGTATATTAGTTGGGCACCGTGCCCAGAGACATCCCAGCCTGGACACTTTCTCAGACAAAGAGGTTCTAACTTTATTGTACAGAGTCAAGTTTTTTTAATAGGTCGGGGTGTAACACATTCATTAAAGGGTTATATCGTTACAAAGATCATTTCTCAGATTTTGGGTGACAGTAAAAATAAGCACTTCGTAATTGGGTTGCATTACCTCAGTCACTTGGTTAGCAGATATAAGCATCTCTGTTTAAAAACTGTCTTTTATTTCTCTGTTGCTGGTGTCAGAACGCCCCTGGGGTCGCATTCTGGCACCTAGACACGGCCCTGCACTGTGATTTGCTGGTGACATTTCATTCAGCCTGTTGGGATACGCCCCTAGGACAGGGAAACGCCCTGCCACGCCCCTGCGCTGTGATTGGCTGCTTGCACACTCTGTGTTTACTCCCCTCTGAGCTGTTAAATCGATAATGAAAACAATGGTCTGCTGGCTCTATGTACATCTCCCTGCTTTTAGGTGTCAATTTTACTGGGCATTTACTGCCTGTTTATTGGGGCTTTTGCCAAGTGGTTGATTCACCTCCTCACAGATCCAGTCCTTAGCTGACTACTTGGAAAAAGAAAACCGAAGTCTAATATCTATCTATTATAAACTCCAAGGGACATTTTCTTAAAACATTACCAAGAATCTTGCTACTGACAGACTTACAAAAGATCCAACCATCAAATAGGCAACCCCAATTTATCCCATTGAGTGAATCTAGAGCAATAAAAATCTTTAAAAGAATATGAGAACATAGTGATTTATTTTTTGTCCAGCTGAAATGGGGGGGGCATCGTTATATTAAACTCACTCTGACTATTCACAAGGAATCTTTAATAATTATAGTATCTGACCAGTTACATACTACAGAATTTGTCAGGTAGATCCATTTGTCAACTGCAAAAGGAGTTATAATAACTGATTCAATCTGCTTTCTTTGAAATCTTATAGATAATAAAACCAAAACTATTTTTATACTCACAGAACCACAGTACACCATTTTTCTATACTTACCCAACTACACAAAAGCATAACTTGATCACCAGGTCGTCCGATTAACTGGGAAAATTCTCCCACTAGCATATATCCTCACTTTGTGGATAAACATCTCAACAATTACGTTAAAAAATTAGACAGCCATCTAAAAAGACTCAGGTCATTTAATTTCCATTTTGTCCTCTTGAATCCGAAGAGCACTTTTTACATTTTTAAAACTGGTTGTCTCCTCTCTGTATACGAATATAGAACACGAATTGGGCATAACCTGCGTCAAACACTTTCTAGGTCAAGACCAGTCAATCGCAGAACCCTATAAAACTTTTTTACTCAAATGTCTCAGATATGTCCTTGAGAATATTTTTTTTGTATACAGTGGCGCCAACCTATTGGAGGTAAGAGGCACGCAATGGCACAAAATTTGAACCTGCCTATGCTAATCTCTTATGGCCTTTTCGAGATCCAATATATATATTCCTATCATCAATATGATCACATTTTTTTATACAAAAGATATATTGACGACTTATTCATCATCTGGCAAGGTCCGATAGAGACAATAACACCTTTCATCAACCACATTAATAACAACAGTTTTGGTTTTCTTCATTTACTCCTCAGATAGCCCCAATTCAAATAGACCTTTTTAGATCATCAAAATTTCACAACGTGCAGGTCAGTTTAATACATCCAACTATTTCAAATCCGTTGTTACCAACAGTTTCATTAAGTTCAGTAGTGCATCATTATAAAAACCTGGCTCCGCGCAACATTCCATACGGTCAGTGAAGAGAATTAGTAGAAACTGTAAAGATACACCACATTTGAAACACCAGCTAGATCTTACAAGATAGTTTCAAAGAAAAAAAGTTCCATCTAATTAGTATCAGATGCATCTTACAAGAAAACCCGAGCATTAGAAAAAAGGATTGTCTAGAGAGAAACCATTCCACTTTGAAAGCCACAAAAAACATCACTGGATCATTCAAACACTCAATATAATTCCTCAACGGAGAATTCAAAAATATTCTATAAAAAAGCATTGGCACCTTATTAAAAAAGACCTGTCCTGGGCGCAAACAATCTCAAATCAAACCTGGTCTAATATTTAGGAGAGCTCCCAATTTAAAGGGATTACTGGCCCCCAGTAAATTAAGGACAAGGTAACAAACCTCAAGTGATTCCACCATTTTTAAAGGTAGCTTTAATTGTAAATGAATAGGGTTGCCTTTGCTGTAAAAGTATCGTTGAAACGTCTACTTTTATTTCTGAATACCACATAAGAGCAATTTTCTATCAAATTTCTCACCTGTCATGTTAATCACAATATATTAATATATGTTGATCACCTGTACCATGCAGGTTACATATGTGGGACCGGGAACAACTTGTCCACTTAAGAGTGGAGGTTAAACGGCACCGCTGCAGTATTAGAAATGGTGGGACCTTAAAACAAAGAGTGTGGACAAGAAATTTCAAGGATGTTCATACCGCAGTTTTGCGGATCTTTCAATCACTACGAATCGATACAATCCCCTCTGATATTCTCTATCGCTTCCAGCAAATTCACCCATGGACCTGAGTGAGGGGACATTTTTTATGGGCTGGAGTGTAGTTTTTCTTAGTACCATTTTGGGATTTGTTTTCCTTCTTTGGTGTTCAGCGTACAGGATAAATTATGTTATATTTTAATAGATCGGACTTCTATGGACGCAGTAATATCAATTACGTGCAGCTTTTTTTTTAGGTTTTTTTAAATTATAAAATGGCAAAAGGGGGCGGGATTTGAACTTTTAGTATTTTTTTTTTCTTAACTTTCACAATTGACCACTAGTGTGCTTGATCTCTTGTATACCCTTCTGCATTATTTTAACAATACAAAAGGGTGTTCAAAGATGGCAGGAACAGTGGTATAGCTACAAGGATCTCAGAGGTTGCACTCGCGACCGGGACCCTTAGCCAAGGGGGCCCATAGGCCGCTGTCACTATGCTGCTGAATCACTGCAGCAAACAGCTGCCGGCAGGCACAATGGCTGAGATCCTCTGGTCCCAGCCATTGAGCCCTCTGTAAGAGGCTTGTGACCTATTACAGACAGCGTGATACAAAGGTTTGTCTGTGTGTGTGTAATATATCTCCCCAATAAAGGGGGCCCTATATACTTACTGACTAGCCCTAGGTATCTATCTACTAAAGGGGGCCCTATATACCTATACTGACTAGCCCTATGTATCTACTAAAAGGGACCCTATATACCTACTGACTAGCCCTATGTATCTACTAAAAGGGTCCCTATATACCTACTGACTAGTCCAATTTCACCACCTACATACTGGGGGGCTCTATATACCTACTGAGGCCCTATAATCAGCTGGGGGCACTTTCACTGGTTGGGGTTATTACCATTTGGGGCACTATGGATTTGGACTTTGAACAGAGGTGGGAAATGGTAGTGAAGTGCTGGAAAAGTGAGAAATCTAAAATGTTGACCTGGTAAATTCTGCAGAGATGAGTCGTGGCCAGGAGAAGTCATCATGGCATTCTGGACAGGATGGAGAAGGAAAAGGCAATAGAAAAACTCTAATTGGGTAAGACGTCACCTGTGAGTCCTTAAATATGACTGCACTGTAATGGCTTATACGGCTGTAGACCCTGGTACCTACCACTGTATAATCACTGTATGGGGGTAATATACAGTCTGTAGAGCCTGTGTGCACTGGTATCTACCACTATATGATCACTGTATGGTGCTATGTATGGCAGTAATATACAGTCTATAGAGCCTGTGTACACTGGTATTTACCACTATATGATCACTGTTTGGTGGAAATATTGGTCTTGGTGTAACAGTTTATATTCAGTAACATTACAATGGTTTTATTTAGTCTTTTTCAGGTCAGGGTGTGGCAGTATTATTAGGTGTTTGTATATTGTTATTAAAATTATTGGTCTTGATATACTGATTTGGTCAGTAACATTATAGTGGTATTAGGCACTATATGGTATTGATATGTGGCGGTAATATTTGGTCCTTGTATATTGTTTTTATTTATTATATTGGTCTTGGTATACTGGTTTGGTCAGTAACATTTTGGAATTAGTTCTTATATGGTAGTAACTGTCATGGGGGCTGGTGCGGGTGCCTTCGCCTCCCACGGCCGCCCCCTGCCTGCAGAGGGTCCGGCGCGGGTGCCATAGCTGCCCACGTCCAGCCCCTCGCTGCTCGGGTCTCCGCGCCTGGTCACTTACCCATCCGCGCTCCTGTGCTTTCTGCTTCTGCCTGTCCCACCCGCTGCTTAGGGCGCGCGCACGACGACTGGTCTGGATTTAAAGGGCCAGTGCCCCGGTAATTTGTCAATGGTCCTATATAAGGTATACGCCCCCTGCACTCTCTGCCAGCTTGTTGGTGTACGTTAGCAAGTCTTGAGAGTATTGGAGTTCCATATTGATTACCTGTGTACCAGTCCATTCCACTACATTTCCTGACCTTGCCTGATTGCCGCCTGCCCTGACCGTCTGCCTGTCTATGACCACGAACCTCTGCCGCCCGTCCTGACCTCCTGCCTGCCTCCGACTACGTCTCTCGTTACGATTCTGTACCACGCATTTCCCCGGCCGCCATCGCAAGCAAGTCACGTCAGGGTTAGCGACCTGGTAGCATCCCGCTTTGCGGCGAGCTCTGGTGAATACCGGGGGCTACTTAGACTCCGCTCCCTGGCGTGGCTTAACTATCATCGCTTGCATTGGTCCAGCGAATCCACCGAACCAGTACAGTACAAACTGGCCATGGTTTCCGCCAGGGTACCTTTGCCTGAGCTCCGGGACGTCACGACGGCCGTCACCCAGCAGAGCCAGCGTATTGACCAGCTCATGGCCATGCTGCAGAACCTTGCAGCCCATCTACCTCCGCCTGCGCCTGCTTCCGCCACGCCAGCACCAATTACTCCTGCTGCCATGGCTATACCTGCTCCTGCACCAGGACCATCTCTGCATCTGCCGCTTCCCTCATGCTATGATGGAGATCCCAAGAAGTGCCAAGGCTTCATCAGTCAATGATCCATCCACATCGAGATGTTGGGGCATCAATTTCCTACCGAGCGGGATAAGGTGGCCTTTATAATTAGCCATTTATCGGGGGAAGCCTTGGCCTGAGCCACTCCACTATGGGACCGAGGAGATCCGTGGACAGCAAATCTGCAAACCTTCCTTCAGGGGTTCCGCACCGTCTTCGAGGAACCTGGCCACACCTCCTCCGCTGCCTCAGCTCTGCTCCATCTCCGTCAGGGCGACTCTACCGTGGGTCAGTACTCCGTGCAGTTCCACACCCTAGCCTCTGAGCTGGACTGGAATAATGAGGCTTTCGTGGCGACCTTCTGGCAAGGCCTTTCTGGGCGTATTAAAGACGAGCTCACTGGTCGGGATCTGCCATCTACTCTGGACGAACTGATTCGGTTAGCTACCCGAAATAATATTTGGTTTGCCAAGAGACAACAAGAGCTCCGCCTCCAACGGGAGATCACCTGACCACGCCGGCTACCTCGTCTGGCTCCCATTTTCCAACGACCTCCACTTCCTCCGCCAATGGTTCCTGAGGACGAACCCATGCAGGTCGAGAGAGTCCACTTGTCCCAGGAGGAACGCTCACAGCGTCGTCAGAGGCAGCTGTGCTTCTACTGTGGCGGTTCTGGCCACTTTATTGGGGACTGTCCGGTGCGTCCGGGAAACGGGCTCGCAGGAGAGGCATCCCTAGGTGTCAGTGCGGCCTCTCCTCGTCTGACCATTCCCGTACTCTATAGAATTTCGCCGGACAGCACCTTTCAAGCCACCACCTTCCTTGATTCGAGGTCCACTGGAAATTTCGTCAGCCAAGCTCTGGTGTCTAAATTTCGTCTCCCGGTGACCCCTCTACAGAAACCCATGTTCGTCTCCTCCGTCAGTGTCGAATGCCTAAAGGACGCTATTCGGTTCTGCACTGCGCCCCTCACTTTGCAGATAGGCGCCCTACACAAGGAGACTCTGAAACTTCTTGTTCTGCCTCGCTCCTCATCTGAAATCCTCCTGGGCCTTCCTTGGTTGCAAGACCATGCTCCGACCTTGGACTGGAACACGGGCGAGATTATCCGTTGGGGTCCCGTGTGCCACTCGCGATGCTTTCCTGTACTCCGTCCAGCTTGCCTCTGTAAAGTCTACGAAGCCTCTGCCGGGTCTGCCCACTCTATACCAGGATCTAGCCGACGTCTTTCCGAAAGACAGGCCGAAACTCTGCCCCCGCACCGGCCTTTCGACTGTCCTATTGACCTGCAACCTGGTAGTACTCCTCCCCGAGGCAGAGTCTATCCTCTTTCTGTCCCAGAGACTAAGGCGATGTCGGAGTATATCCAGGAGAATCTCCGTAAAGGCTTCATACGCAAGTCTTCCTCGTCTGCGGGGGCCGTTTTTTTCTTTGTTGAAAAGAAAGATGGTATCTCCGGCCCTGTATCGATTATCGGGGACTTAACAAAATTACTATAAAAAATCTATACCCCCTGCCTCTGATCTCGGAGCTGTTCGATCGCCTGCGAGGCGCAAACATTTTTTCCAAGTTGGATTTACGGGGAGCATACAACTTGATTCGTATCCGTGAAGGCGACGAGTGGAAGACGGTCTTTAATACCCGACATGGCCATTTTGAATACCTTGTCATGCCATTTGGCCTCTGCGACGCTCCGGCGGTGTTCTAGAATTTTGTCAATGAGATCTTCCGCGATCTCCTCTATGTCTGTGTTATCTACACAGATGACATCCTAATCTTCTCTCCTGATCTGGAAACTCACCGCCTCCACGTCCACCAGGTGCTCAAACATCTCCGTGACCACCAGTTATATGCCAAATGCCTGTTTGAACGCACCTCGTTGCCCTTCCTGGGGTACATCGTCTCGGATCAGGGTCTCCAGATGGATCCCTCTAAGCTGTCTGTAGTCTTACAGTGGCCTCGACCAGTGGGCCTTCGCTCTATCCAATGCTTTCTGGGATTTGCAAATTACTACAGACAGTTCGTCCCGCATTTCTCCATGCTCGTGGCCCCACTGGTGGCCCTTACGAAGAAAAATGCCAACCCCAAATCCTGGCCTCCAGAAGCCCAAGAGCCTTTGATCGCCTTAAGTCAGCATTTGCTTCTGCTCCAGTTCTGTCTCAGCCGGACCCGCAGTGTCCGTTCGTCCTAGAAGTGCACGCCTCCTCAGTAGATGCAGGCGCTGTCCTCCTACAGAAGACCTCCTCTGGGAAAATACTTCTTCTCAAAAACCTTCACCCCAGCTGAAAAGAATTATACAATCAGTGATCGCGAATTACTGGCCATTAAGTTAGACCTTGAAGAATGGCAGCACTTGCTAGAGGGAGCTCGCCATCCCATCGACATATTCACCGATCACAAAAATCTTCACTATCTGCAGTCTGCCCAACAAGCCAGGGGGGTCACTCTTTTTCGCCTGCTTTGATTTTCTTCTTCACTTTCGGCCAGCTGGGAAGATCGTCAGAGCAGACGCCCTCTCTAGATCCTCGGACACAGTGGGCATGGAGCCGCCTCTGCAGCACATAATTCCTCCTGAACGTCTCCTCACGGCGGCCCCGTGGACCTTCAACATCTACCTCCGGGGAAGACCTACGTACGCCCTGCCATACGGCCTCGTATCCTAAAGTGGGGACATGCCTCACGAACAGCGGGTCATCCTGGAGTCCATAAGTCTCTGCAATTAATCGCTCGTTATTATTGGTGGCCCACTCTCGCGCAAGATGTTAGAGACTTTGTCCTGGTCTGTACCTCCTGTGCCCGTAATCAAGTCCCTCGTCTCAGACTCGTGGGTCTGCATCAGCCTATCCCGGTGCCAGAAAGACCTTGGTCCCATGAAGCCATGGACTTTGTTACGGACCTCCCGGCCTCCTCTGGAAACACGGTCATCTGGGTGGTGACAGATAGATTCTCGAAGATGGCTCACTTTGTTCCTCTTCCCGGGTTGCCCTCTGCCCCCCAGCTGGCCCAGCACTTCTTTCACCACATTTTTCATTTACACGGTCTAACAGGCAGGTAGAGAGGGTTAACCAAGTTTTAGGCACGTACCTACGACATTTTGGATCCGCCCATCAGGATAACTGGTCTGACCTCCACCCGTGGGCGGAATTCTCGTATAATTCCCTAGACTCGGAGTCCGCTGGAGCCTCTCCGTTTTTTATTGTGTTTGGGCTACCTCCCCGCCCGCCTCTCCCCGTGACAGCCGCGGATGACGTGCCTGCCGGGGATGGCCAAGTCCGGGACCTTAAGGCACTGGGGCACGTCCCACGACAGGCCCTTCTACGGGCCTCCGCTCGCACCAAGGTCCAGGTTGACAGGTACCGTAGACCTCCGCCCATATTTAAACCGGGTGATAGGGTGTGGTTGTCTGCCAAGTATATTCATTTCAAGGTGCCCAGTTATAAGTTAGGCCCTAAGTATGTGGGCCCTTTTGTGGTACTTCGGCAACTGAACCCGGTGTCCTACAAGCTCCGCTTACCTCCTACCCTGCGTATCCCGAACGCTTTCCATATTTCTCTCCTTAAGCCTGTGGTGCTGAATCGCTTCTCCCGTGGATCTGTCTCGCCTTCTCCTGTGGCCAACGCTGAGAACATCTTTGATGTCAAGGAGGTGCTGGTGGAGAAAACAGTGAGGGGAAAGCGGTTCATTATGATTGACTGGAAGGGGTTCGGGCCTGAGGAGTGTTAGTGGGAACCCGAGGCCAACCTATCAGCTGACCTCTTCTCTAAATTCCGTAGAAAGAGGGGGGAGACCTAAAGGGGGCGTACTGTCAAAGGGGCTGGCATGGGTGCCGTCGCCCGCCGCGGCCGCCCCCCCTGCCGCGGCTGCCCGCATCCAGCCCCTCGCTGTTCGGGTCTCCGCGCCTGGTCACTTACCCGTCAGCACTCCTGTGCTTCCTGCTTCTGCCTGTCCCACCCGCTGCTTAGGGCACACGCGCGACGACTAGTCTGGATTTAAAGGGTAAGCACCCCGGTAATTTGTCAATTGCCGGACGCTGGTCCTATATAAGGTATACGCCCCCTGCACTCTCTGCCAATTTGTTGGTGTGTGTTAGCAAGTCTTGAGAGTGTTGAAGGTCCGTATTGATTACCCGTGTACCAGTCCGTTCCGCTACGTTTCCTGACCTTGCCTGTTTGCCACCTGCCCTGACCCTCTGCCCGTCTCTGACCACGAACCTCTGACGCCCGTCCTGACCTCCTGCCTGTCCCCGACTACGTCTCTGGATTACAATTCTGTACAACGCATTACCCCGGCCGCCATCGCAAGCAAGTCACGTCAGGGGTAACGACCTGGTAGCCTCACGCCGCAGCAAGTCCATCCCGCTTTGCGGCGGGCTCTGGTGAATACCGGGGGCTACTTAGACTCTGCTCCCTGGCGTGGCTTAACTATCATCGCTTGCGGTGCCCCAGCGAATCCACCGAACCCTTACAGTAACATGTTGTGGAATTATTTGGTCTTTGTATATTGTAGTTATTGGTATTATTGAGCTTGGTATACTGGTTTGCTCAGTTACAGTATAATGAATATCCTCATACTGTAACTGAGCAAACCAGTATACCACTATATGGTAGTGATACATGGGGTATTATTTGATCTTCGTGTATTGTTACTGGTATCATTGGTCTTGGTATACTGGTTTGGTAAGTAACTTTATGGTGATATTAGTCACTATATAGTGGTGAAATGCGCTGATAATGTAGCCCTTGTACTGACCCACAGAATACAGATAACATGTCAATTAGTGTAAACTCCAATAAAAGCTAAATCCAAAAAACAAAGGCACAATTGATTTTTTTTTCCTGTTCACCCCACAAATATTTTTTTTTTTGGGGGGGGGGGGGGCGACACTTTGGCTGTATAACTTGAGTTTCTTTTTTTCCGCAGCCCATTTCATTAGAATTTTCTTCTATTGGACAATCTTTTTAACCCCTTAACGACCCTAGACTTATGAGTACGTCCCAGGGTCGCTAAGGAGCTTTGCAGGTGGATCGCGCCACACAGTCGCTAACACTAACGGCTAATTGCAGCTAACACCCGGCGGTTACAGTGCGGGGGTCGCCACCGACCGCCCACGCTGTTTATCCCCTGTCTAAATGAATGAAAAACTGTGCCGCGCACCATTCTTCACTCCTATCGGGACATCAGCAGTGAGATCGCTGAGTCACAATCGACTAACATGGCAGCGGGACATTGTGAAGGCCTCTGTTGCTGCCATGTTTTGAATTTCCCCACTTCCGGCCCCAGGCAGGAAGTGGGGAAACCGCCACCTTGGTACACCCTGACGCATTGTCTATGCAATGCATTAGGCTGTATTAACAATTACACCCCCTGGTGGTGAAGCGCCCTAGGGGAACTCCATGTTAAAGTTAAATAAATAAAATAAAGTTTTAAAGTGTAGAATAAAAAAAGTTTTAAAAGTTCAAAATCAGTCCCCTTTCGCCATTTTACAAATAAAAAAAAGAAACTAATAAAAAATTACACATATTTGGTATCGCCGCCTCCAAAAAATTCCGATTTATAAAAATATAATGTAATTTATCCCATACGCTGAACACTGTAGAAGAAAAAAAATTTGAAACGTCAAAACTGCGTTTTTTTGGTCATTTCATGCCCCATAAAAACTGGAATAAAAGTGATCAAGAAAGTTGCATGCATTCCAAACCGCTAGTAATAAAAAGTACACTTCAGCCCGCAAAAATGCACCCTCACTGACGTTTGTAGGTGTACAAAAAACTTATTGGTAGCACAAAATGGAGCCGCGGCGCAAATTTCAAGAATAGAAAATGTTTGACATTTTTTTACAGTACCAAAACGTAATGGAAACTCTATATGTTTGGTATTGTAGATGCATATCGACCTGTAGAATATAGATAACACATTATATTTACCAGAGATTGAACGCCATAAAAGCAAAACACCTGCAAACATGGTGCAAGTATGTTTTTTTTTCACAATTTGTCCCACTTGGAATTTTTTTGCGGTTTCCCAGTATATTCTATAGTATAATGAATAACACCATTAGAAAGTACATCTAACCCCGCAAAATTAAAGCCCTCATAGGTCTATGTAGGTGAAAAAATAAAAAAAGTTATGGCTACAGGAAGGCGGGAGGGAAAAACTAACGTGTCAACAAAAATAAACGCAAGGTCCTTAAGGGGTTAAGTTAAAGAAGCACAACTACAGGCTACTATTGAGAGGTTTCAGCATAATTTAAAAGAAAGAAAACATCTACAATATATAAGGGATTTACAAGACTTCCGTGAAAATAAGGCTTATAGCTTCACGGTTACACATACTAATCAGAGAGGAGAAACTGATATATCCTCTTCTGACACAGACACTGGTACTGGTGAATATCATAACCTTAATAGAGGGTCGGAAGGAGGTCGTACATACAGGACCAGAAGAGGAAGAGGTAGAGGGAGATCCCAGGCCAACAAAGCAGGTGGTGGTTTTTTAGAGAGAGAGAGACTGAGGGACTCTTACCAACTCAGGGAGAGATTATAAAAGTAAAAACTGATACACTGAGAATTATCAATCTGTCTAAGAGAGTACTTACAGAGGTAGAGGTGGAGGTACTTCAGGAAGGATTATCCTTTATACCAACAACCTCCTTTGACCTGTTTTCTTGGACTAAAGACATAGAATTATTTTTGAGAAAATTGAGGTGGCATAAATTTCATAAACTGAGAGAAAAAAGAGATTGTACCAACATGGGCTTATCAAGTGAAGAACTTAATTGCTTACGGGACCTAAACCAGCTACAGAGAGAGAGTGATAGAGAGCTGGGTGAAGTCCCTTACAAAATGTAAATTAAAAAACACCTCTACCTCTCCAATTGGGGAGATTTCATGCATCGATGTATTTAGGAAATTGGTACTAAGAGATCTTTCAGACATCAAACAGGATCGTAGAATATCTAATCTGAATGGTTCACAGATACAGGCCTTACTTGCTCTTGAAAGGGATGATAATCTGATCATAAAACCATCAGACAAAGGGGGGAATGTGGTTCTGATGGATAGATCAGATTATGTGACCATGTGTCAAATGATCCTTAATGATCAAACTAGCTATGAGATTTTACCTCGTGATCCTACTGAGACCTTTAAGAGAGCGTTGAGGAATATACTGGAAAAAAGAAAAAATTGATTGATGAGGGAGAAATTAATTTTCTATTTCCCAAATATCCGCAAATTGTGACATTCTATGCGTTACCAAAAGTCCATAAGGGACTGACGCCACTTAAAGGACGCCCAATTGTATCAGGCATTGACAGCTTAACACAGAATCTAGGCGTCTATTTGGATAAATGCTTGAGGGAATTTGTTGTCTCACTTCCCTCTTATATCAGGGATACAATGGATCTCTTGGCGAAAATTGATGGAATCATAATTGACGATCAAACTACCATGGCAAGTATTGATGTAGAGGCTTTGTACTCCTCTATCCCCCACTCGATGGGCCTTAGAGCAGTTGAATACTTTCTGTCCATGAGGGGGTCCCGATTTCGGTCTCACAACAACTTTATCCTTAAACTGTTGGAATTTGTACTTACGAGAAATTACTTCTTATTTGACGGCCGTGTCTTCCACCAGCTCAGGGGCACTGCCATGGGAAGTCCCTGCGCGCCAACTTACGCAAATTTGCTCCTGGGCTGGTGTGAGGCAACGGTCGTCTTCGGAGATGGAGGTGTCATCTGTGGGTCTGAGGCTACTCTCTGGGTCCGTTACATAGACGATATATTCGTGCTGTGGACGGGCCCAGAGGGGTCTTTTGAAAATTTGGTATCAGCTCTGAATTGTAATTATATAGGCTTGAGATTCACCTATGAACGAAGTTATTATTATTATTATTAACATTTATTTTAAAGCGCCATTGATTCCATGGCGCTGTACATTTGAGGGGGGGGGGGTAACATACATGATATGTCAAGTGAGTACAATAATGACAATGAATGACGTATAACTGGTACAGAGGGAGAGAGGACCCTGCCCGCGAAGGCTTACAATCTACAAGGAGGAGGGAAGAGACAGGAGGAGAGGGGCAGACATGTTTGTGGGGTAGTACAGTGGCAGCAGGGTTATTGTAGGTTATAGGCAATCCTGAAGAAATGGGTTTTCAGGTTGCTTTTGAAGCTGGTGAGAGTGGCAGAGAGTCTGATGTGTTGGGGCAGTGCATTCCAGAGTGTGGGGAGAGTGCGAGAGAAGTCTTGGGACGGTTATGTGAGAGCTGATAAGAGGAGAACAGAGAGAAGGTCCTGTGAGGAGCGGGAGTGCGTGAGGGGAGATATCTGGAGATTTGGGCAGAGATGTATGGAGGGGAGAGGTTATGGAGAGCCTTGTAGGTCATGGTTAGCAACTTGAAATGAATTCGCTGAGCTATTGGTAGCCAGTGAAGGGATTGACAGAGGGGAGAGGCAGAGGAGTAGCGAGGAGAGAGGTGGATAAGACGGGCAGCAGAGTTAAGGATGGTTTGGAGGGGAGCGAGAGTGCTAGATGGGAGGCCACTGAGAAGGATGTTGCAGTAGTCAAGGCGGGAGATGACAAGGGCATGGACGAGCATTTTTGTGGTGTCGAAGTTGAGGAATGAACGGATGCGAGAGATATTTTTCAGGTGGAAGCGGCAGGCAGAGGTGAGGGTTTGGATGTGTGGTTTGAAGGATAGAGCGGAGTCGAGGATTACCCCAAGGCAGCGGACTTGCGGAACAGGTGAGAGTGTGCAGCCATTGACAGTGATAGAAAGATCAGGTGGAGGGATGGAGGGGGACGGCGGAAAGATGATGAATTCTGTTTTCTCCACATTTAGTTTTAGGAGACGGGAGGAGAAGAAGGAGGAAATGGACGATAGACAGTCTGGGATCCTGGAGAGAAGAGAGGTGACATCTGGGCCGGAGATATAAAGCTGGGTGTCATCAGCATACAGGTGGTAATGAAAGCCATGTGAAGCTATGAGTTGACCCAGACCAAGGGTGTAGATAGAAAAGAGTAAAGGACCCAGGACTGACCCCTGGGGGACACCAACAAAGAGAGGCCGGGGGGAGGAGGTGGAGCGAGAATGAGAGACGCTGAATGTCCGATCAGAAAGGTACGAGGAGATCCAGGAAAGAGCCAAGTCTGTGATGCCGAGGGAGGAGAGGATTTGTAGCAGGAGGGAATGGTCGACAGTGTCAAAGGCAGAGGACAAGTCTAGAAGGAGAAGGACAGAGTACTGGCGTGAGGCTTTGGCAGTTGCTAGGTCATTGGTGACTTTGGTTAGGGCGGTTTCGGTAGAGTGGTTGGGTCAGGAAACCAGATTGTAGTGGGTCAAGAAGTGAGTTAGAGGCCTGGTGGGAGGACAGCTGAAGATAGACGTGCTGCTCGAGGAGTTTGGAGGCAAAAGGGAGCAGTGAGATGGGGCGATAGTTGGACAGAGAGGAGGGATCAAGGGATGGTTTTTTAAGGATGGGAGTGACAGTAGCATGTTTAAAGGAGGAAGGGAAGATGCCTGATGTGAGCGATAAGTTGAAAAGATGGGTGAGGGCTGGGATGAAAGTAGCACTAAGGTCTGGGATAAGGTGTGATGGCAGTGGGTCAAGATTACAGGTGGTGAGGTTGGATTTGGACAGTAGAGAGGAAAGATCATCATGTGTAAGAGTGGGAAAACAAGTTAAGGGGGAAGAGCATTGTGCAGATATAGAGGAAGGCGCTGGGGACTGGGGGCTGAAGCTTTCTCTGATAAGGTTAATCTTGTGTAGGAAGTGAATGGCAAAGTCGTCTGCTGAAAGGAGAGAGGGTGGAGGAGGTGCTGGCGGGCGGAGGAGAGAGTTAAAGGTGTTGAAAAGTTGCCTGGGAGACAGAGAGGATATGAGATTGGAGAAGTAATCCTGTTTGGCTAGGGTGAGTGCAGATTTAAATGTATGTAGTGATTGTTTGTATGAGGCAAAGTCGGCGGTGGAGCGAGTTTTCTTCCAGCGGCGTTCTGCAATTCTGGAAGCTCGCCTCAGCTGTTTAGTGGAGTGTGTGTGCCAGGGTTGTCTGTTGATTTTGCGGGTTATGTTGTGTGTGAGGGGAGCGACTGAGTCAAGGATGGTGGTGATTGTGTGGTTGTAGAAAGTGGTGGCTGCGTCTGGGTCACTAAATGAGGATATGGTAGAAAGAGGTGTAAGAGAATCAGAGAGAGTGTGGGGGTTGAGGTTTTGTAAGTTACAGCGGGGGTGCACTAGATGTGGGAAAGGAGGAGCTGGGGGGGTGGAGATGGTGGAGAAGGTGAGCAGATTGTGGTCAGATAAGGGGTGGGGTGAGTTTGAGAAGTCAGATAGAGGGCAGAGGCGGGTGAAGATGAGGTCCAGTGTGTGTCCATCTTTGTGAGTGGCTCCAGAGGTCCACTGGGAGAGATCAAAGGAAGAACAGAGTGCAAGGAGTTTGTTAGAAGCAGAGCGGGGGGTGTCAATTGGGATATTGAAGTCTCCCATGATAATAGTAGGAACGTCACTGGATAGAAAATGGACGAGCCAGGAAGCAAAGTGGTCAAGGAAGGCGGTGACAGGGCCTGGTGGTCGGTAGACAACAGCCACTTGAAGGTTGGAAGGGGCATAGATGCGGACAGAGTGCACCTCAAATGAGGAGAGTGTAAGGGAAGGCAGAGGTGAAGAGGGGACAAAGGAACAAGTGTCAGACAGGAGGAGGCCAACACCTCCGCCATGCTTGTCACCAGGGCGAGGGGTATGGGTAAGTTGGAGGCCGCCAAAGGAGAGAGCAGAGGGGAGACTGTGTCAGAGGGGGTCAGCCATGTTTCAGTCAGACCAAGGAAGAGTAAATTTATTGAGATAAATAAGTCAGGTATGTAGGAAAGTTTTATTACATACAGACCGTGCGTTCCAGAGAGCTCCAAGGAGAGGGATAGGGGGAGCAGGGGTCAGAGGGATGTGCTTCAGGTTGATGGGGTTAACAGAATTAGTAGTGGTGCATCGGTTAGAAGAGGGAGAGACAATGGTGGGAATGCGCTGGGGGGGTCCTGGGTTAGGGGATATGTCCCCGGCAGCCAGGAGCAGTAGAGAGAGGGTGAGCAGGTGGGAGTAGGAAAGACTATGGTTTAGCCGGGTTTGTTTGGTGCGGAGGGCATTAACAGTGGGGAAGAGGTTGGTGGCAGCAGACAGGTGAGAAGGTAGAATGCGTGGAGAGATGTAGAGCTCATTGCCCAGCGAGGGTGTTTGGGGATATGCAGTTAGTGCAAGGAAAGTGGAGATAGAGATAATGGTGGGAAGGAAAAGCATAGTGCCAGACAGTTTAGAAAGTTGTAAATGGAAAAGATGAAGTAGCTGTTACCTCGCAATCCTTGTTCAATCCTGGTTGAATTCTGGATTAATTCACACACTTAGAACGGGCACTTTGAGCAGGGCCACCCGTGACCATAGGTCACACGTGACTGCAGTGCTTGTCTATATAGTAACTAGCATTCTAAGCAGAGTATCAGATGTGAACAAGAAATGGGAGGGGTCAAGCAAGTTAATTAGCAGAGTGGGGGGAGAATAGGAAACGAGATTACAAGGTGAATTGGACCCATGCACACAGCAGGGAATTGGGGTAGAGAAGATTGCAATTGTGATAGCAAGTTATGACTATACTACAGATACACATCAAAGGGAGAAGCATACATCAAATGGAGGATGGGAGCAGTAGTGAATCAAAGGGAGAAGCATACATCAAATGGAGGATGGGAGCAGTAGTGAATCAAAGGGAGAAGCATACATCAAATGGAGGATGGGAGCAGCATACATCAAATGGAGGATGGGAGCAGTAGTGAATCAAAGGGAGAAGCATACATCAAATGGAGGATGGGAGCAGCATACATCAAATGGAGGATGGGAGCAGTAGTGAATCAAAGGGAGAAGCATACATCAAATGGAGGATGGGAGCAGCATACATCAAATGGAGGATGGGAGCAGTAGTGAATCAAAGGGAGAAGCATACATCAAATGGAGGATGGGAGCAGCATACATCAAATGGAGGATGGGAGCAGTAGTGAATCAAAGGGAGAAGCATACATCAAATGGAGGATGGGAGCAGCATACATCAAATGGCAGGATGGGGATCAGCAGTAGTGAATCAAAGGGAGCAGCATACATCAAATGGAGTATGGGAGCAGCATACATCAAATGGAGGTGGGAGGGAGGATGGGAGCAGTAGTGAATCAAAGGGAGAAGCATACATCAAATGGAGGATGGGAGCAGCATACATCAAATGGAGGATGGGAGCAGTAGTGAATCAAAGGGAGAAGCATACATCAAATGGAGGATGGGAGCAGTAGTGAATCAAAGGGAGAAGCATACATCAAATGGAGGATGGGAGCAGCATACATCAAATGGAGGATGGGAGCAGTAGTGAATCAAAGGGAGAAGCATACATCAAATGGAGGATGGGAGCAGAATACATAAAATGGAGGATGGGAGCAGGAGTTAATCAAAGGGAGAAGCATACATCAAATGGAGGATGGGAGCAGCATACATCAAATGGAGGATGGGAGCAGTAGTGAATCAAAGGGAGAAGCATACCTGTGGATGAGAAAAAATAGGGTTCGTCAGATCTGAAGAAGGAATTCCATAGAGCTACATAACTGTGAATTCTGGATTAATTCACACACTTAGAACGGGCACTTTGAGCAGGGCCACCCGTGACCATAGGTCACACGTGACTGCAGTGCTTGTCTATATAGTAACGAAGTAACCAATCTCTACCATTTCTTGACATTGAAATTAAGAGAGGTGAGTCGGGTGAACTGTCTACGACAGTTTACCGCAAGCCAACTGCAACAAACAGCTTGCTAAGCTGGAGGAGCTGCCACCCCTTACCCCTACGTAGGGGAATCCCGAAGGGTCAGTTCTTGAGGCTCAGACGAACTTCTTCGAACCTTTCTGAATTCTATACCAAAGAGAGGGATTTGGAGGTAAGATTTAGAGATAAAGGATACCCCAAGAAGGTTATCAAAGAGCCATACAAGTTCGCCCTTTCTCAAGATCGTTCTCAACTGCTGGCTCCCAGGATAAGAGAATCAGAAAATTCCCAAATCAGATTGATAGCCACTTTTGATGTTTTGCCTGAATATCCCCAGGTCACCTATAGACGAGGAAGAAGTCTGGGTGACAGACTTGTACATAGCCACTTGAGCCGAAAGGTGTCCAGTGACTCATGGCTGGGTAGACAACCCAGTGGCTGCTTTAAATGTGGACATTGTAAGGCATGCAGATGGGTTAGACAAACTAAAACTGGACACACAAAATAATGTCACTATGAAAAATAAAATGACGGAGCTGGAGGATGTAATGGTTAAACAAATTAAGATATGGTGGGATAGTGTCACATTACAGTCCTATATTGATAAACAAATGATCCCGAGAGGTCTACGTATTAGTAAATTTCCCACTTTCCAATGTGATGATGTTTTTATAAACACTTGGAATAGTATCTTGACAGAATGCTCAATAAAGCTAATGCAGTTGATTATACAACATGAACAAGAGGAATTACATAAGTTGGACATCACTGTTTTGGATTTACGTAAGGATTTACAAAATTTTGCAATGGATCCTGTTTTTAAACAATTGGATGATAAACTTAAGGAAAATATTTCTAAATTAGAAGAGAATATTATGAGCATTAAGAAAACAAAGTTTATCCGTGACTCAGAGGATTATTCGTCCGGAAAAGTTTACAAGTGGCAGAGCAGGAATACTCCATTACGTTCCATCTTGAAAAAGCACAGATATAAAAAATCCCGACGTGTGGCTTTCAGACCGGATGGTGGAGATGTTTCTGATAGACCAACTGATACCTCAGATTCAGATCACACATCGGTGGATCAAGATGTACCCTATACACCGGAACATTCTAATACCCGGCCACAGCAGCAAAAAAAATAAACAGCCAAAAAACGCATCCCGCATGGAGGCACGGAAACGACTTCCAAGAGAACTCGTAGGGCGGGGAGAAAACATAGATGTCGACACACCGAGAGCTACGAGATACGGGCCCAAACAGGGCAATCAGTCACGGAAATAAATACTACACAATCTGATATTACCATTATTAATTTATCTGCTTGCGTCTTGACAGAAACACAGGTCAAGGTTTTAAGCAGAGGACTCAATTTCGTTCCCTCATGCAATTTTGATCTCTATACAACTATCAAAGACGTTAATAGATTTGTCAGACTTTTAACGGTAAAAAAAAAATTTTTGACCAGGACTCACAATCGGAAGACTTTGATTTGAATTCTAACAGTTTGTCTAGTATGCAGTTTGATAATGAATATTCCAACTTATCCTTTATGGAACAATTGTCTATTTTTTCTCTACAAAATTTGGAAATGGAAGGCGTAAGAGTTCCATCAATATTACAAAAGGATATTTTTTTTAAGCGCATTAAAAATCCAGAATTTTATCCGGTGCAGTCTCGTGTACCGGTTATGGAGCAATTCCAGAACATTTTGGAACAGGAACTACGAAACTTGTATTATAGCACTACCAATGAGGACTCTAACATTTCTCAGTCCGAAAAAAATGCTATCAGGGAGATTAAAAACAATCCCTATATAATCATTAGAAATTCGGATAAGGGTGGGTCAATTGTAGTTTTGGATAGCGACTTATATGTTAAAGAAATCACTAACATGTTAGAGGATAATAAAGTTTACCGCATCCTAGCAACAGATCCCACTAAGTTATTCTCCCAACAATTAGACAAACTCTTGGATGAAGGTTGTGCTTATGGAGTGTTAGATCAAAAAATGGTAGAGAATTTAAAGGTTAAGTTCCCGGTTCTTCCAATATTTCATGCACTTCCGAAGGTGCACAAGCAATGCTTTCCACCCCCTTTGAGACCCATAATTTCGGGCATAGGTTCCTTATTTGAACGGATAGGCACATGGCTAGACGAACATCTCCAACCTTTGGTTGGTAGATGCCCAGGATATATTAAAGACTCACGGGATGTATTAAAAACTATGGATAATATTCAGTGGGATCCCAGTCTTTCTTGGGTTACATGTGATATCATTGCATTGTATACATCAATTCCACATGATAGAGCAGTGATAGCTGTTGCTGAACAACTAAACAAGTATACGGATTACACCTCAGAATTGAAGGAATTTTTGATAAATGTAACCACTTTTCTCCTATGCCATAATTATTTTTTCTTTAATGGAAGCTTTTTTCTACAAATACAGGGTTGTCCAATGGGGGCGGTTTTTTCTCCCTCATTGGCAAATATATATGTCTCCTGGTGGGAGGAAAGATATATATATTCTATCTCTAACCCTTTTTTGGATTCTATTTTATGGTACGGAAGGTATTTTAATGACACCCTCATCATTTGGCGAGGGGACATATCTTCCGTACCTGTATTTGTAGATTATCTTAATGATAACCCAGATAATTTACGATGTACTTCACATTGTGATTTTGTAAATGTTTCCTTTTTGGACCTACAGCTTAGGGTTAATCCGGATACCAATTCTGTACAAACTTCCACCTATAGAATACCTGTAACAGGTAATGCGCTTCTCCATGCTTCTAGCTGTCACCCCCGACACATAATTAAAAATTTACCGGTAGGGGAGTTTATCAGGGATAGACAAACTTGTAATAATGAGATAGCTTATGCAAAAGAAAAAAATATTATCACGGAGAGATTAAGACGTAGAGGATATACAACATGTGATTTAAATAGAGCCAAAAATATTGCGGATAACAAGGAATATAACTAGAGATGGGCGAATTGATACTAACGAAGTGGAATTCGTTTAGAATTTCAGGAAAACTTCGGTTCGGACCGAAGTCGAACTTTGGGGTACTTCGGGAGTGAACGAAGTGTGCTTTTGATTGATAAAATGGCTGCGAGCAATGGCGCTACATGGGGCAAAGCACTCTGGGAGGAAGAAGGGCATAGCCTGCATGACATGTGCAGAGATGAAGCCAATCACAGAGACCGGCTGGATTCTGTGACGTCACCGCACTATCATAAGACCGAGCGCGCCGCTGGCGATGCACACAATCCTTCACTGGTACGTGATAGGGAAGGTGCTGCTGCGGGTGATATGCGCTTTTCTGAAGAACTGATTTTTACAACAGCGATTTTTGTGGGGTGGTATCAGCTTGTCTCCAGAGACAATGTTCTCTGAATGTGCTATTTCTGATTTTTTGGGGTTTTGGATCTGAAATCCAGTGTGGTCAACTGCAGACTGCAGTATACTTCAGTTATCCAAAGTGGGATCTAAGCCAGTTTCATGTTGTATTCATTTAAAGATACAGCTTTTTACAATACAAATACCCTTCATTTTTGGCTGCTGTATTCTATTGCGCTATGTACATCCAGGGGTTATTGAAGCGTTGTTTTGCTGGTGTGTCTGACAAAAATAAACCGTCTTTTTCAACGCACAAATATTTATATTTTTTTTGGTAGCCTAAATCACCATAAGCAAAGGCAATACAACTGTATCTCTTGTTGTGTGGGCGTTGAAAACACGCCAATTTGTAAACGTATAGTTTGTGAGGTCAATTCTTTGGCGCAATTTACATCAAGGGGTTAATTAAGGTTGTTTTGCTGGTGTGCTGACAAAAAATAAACCGTCTTTTTCCATCGCACCAAATATATTATTATATTTTTTGGTAGCATAATTCACAAGCAAAAGGCAAATTTCAACTGTATCGTTGTTGTGTGGCGTTGAAACACGCAATTGTATCACGCTACTTAAATAATTTGTGCGGCTCTTTTCTTTGGCGCAATTTACTTCCAGGGGTTAATTAGCGTTGTTTTTGCTGGTGAGCTTGACAAAAATTAAACCGTCTTTTTCAACGCCAAATATATATATTTTTTTTTGGTAGCCTAATTCACAAGCAAAGGCATATCTACAACTGTAAATCTCTTGTTGTGTGGCGTAGAAAACACGCAATTGTAACACGTACTAGTTTGTGCGGATCAATTCTTTGGCGCAATTTTACATACAGGGGTTAATTAAGTGTGTTTTGCTGGTGCGCTGGGGTGTGACAAAAATAAAAACGTCTTTTCAACGACAAATATATATTATTTTTTTTTGGTAGCTAAATTCACAAGCAAAAAGGCAAATTACAATTGTATCTCTTGTTGTAGTGGGTAGAACAACACGCAATTGTATACACGTACTAGTTTGTGCGGATCAATTCTTTGGCGAATTTAAATCCAGGGGTTAATTAAAAAAAAAACGTTGTTTTGCTTGGTGTGCTGACAAAAAATAAACCGTCTTTTTAACGCCAAATATATATATTTTTTTTTGGTAGCCTAATTCAAACATGACAAAACAAAAGCAAACAATCAAAAAAAGCAATTTAACAAACTGTATCTCTTGTCTGTGTGGGGTCAGAAAACACGCAATAGTAACACGCTACTCTTTGTGCGGCTCAATTCTTTGGGCGCAATTTACAATCCTGGGGCTAATTAAGCGGTTGTTTTGCTGGTGTGTGACTAAAAATAAAAACCACGTCTTTTTCAAAGCCAAATATATATATTTTTTTTTGGTAGCCTAATTCACAAGCAAAGGCAAATTAAACTGGTTTCTCTTGTAGTGGGGTAGAAAACACGCATTTGTAAACACGCTACTAGTTTGTGCGGCTCAATTCTTTGGCGCAATTTACATCCAGGGGTGAATTAAAGCGTTGTTTTGCTGCTGTGCTGACAAAAATACAACGCTCTTTTTCAACACCGAAACTATTACATTTTTCTTGTAGCATTAATTCACAAAGCGAAGGTTTTTTATTTTAATAGCTGTTTGTGCTTTTAACATTTAGTAAAACACACAGTGCTTGTTTACAGAACACATACAGTAATTTTTACCTGGCCCATTTGTGGAGCGCTATTTATATCCAAGGGTTATCCACAAGCTTGTTACTGGGTTCTTTGGGAGTCTAAAAACAGGGTGTATATTTATTCTTTTATGCAGTTAGTTCATCAAACAGTGTCTGTACATTTTAGAACCAAACAGTATGTCAGACAGAGAGGTGGCAGGCTCTGCTAACTGCGGAGTGGCAGTGGCACAACATTCTGAAACGGGCCCAGGTCGCAGCCACAGCAAGGGGGAAGTCGCAGGCAGGGGGTCACTCGGTGAGGCCAAACTGACGCTGTCATTTAGCGGTCGTGTGTTGTTCGCAACCAAGGGTTCCTTGATTGGTTGACTAAGGTCATCCTCTTCATCCCAGATGACATCCTGACATCCCCAGCCAGAGTCGGTGAGGAACCTCCAAGGATACACAACACTTAGATTGGCATGGCCGGGGAGCGGGTCAGCGGGCCCCTCACTGTCCTCAGCCCGCCTCTGTCCCATCCAGTTCCCTCGCCAGGGATCTACTATGTGGTATGGGCTCAGCGCACTATTTTGCGAGGATGAACAATTTGAGGAGGCTGTCAGCAGCACGTGGCAGCGAAGGAAATGGGGCCAATATCACCCAGCTTATTGCAGTAGGTCGGCAATGTATTGATGTGGAGGTGCTTGGTAGGTCATGTGGTGAGAGGTCAGCATCGGCTTCAAGACTGGTGATGAGGACATGTAGTGACGATGATACACAAATAGTTGATGATGTAGACGACCCGCACTGGGAGCAGGGTGAAGCAAGGGCTTCATTCATCGTCAGGAGAAGAGGGCGTCAGATTGCGCGTCAGGCAGAGTCGGCGCAGCCCAGCAGTGGTTTGTTGTGGCCGTGAGTCAGCAGGGTAGCAGCAGTGTGAGGTCAGGGAGCCAAGCGGCCAACGGGAGTAGAAAACCCGACTTCGCAGTCCAAGTCAGTTGCGGCACAGGGGCTCACAGCGTAGGCAAGCGGGCGGCAGTAGTACATCTCAGTGCGGAGCGTTGGCGGGAAAATCAAGCTACCTCGGCGGTGTGGCAGTTCTTTGCTAAGACACCGGAGGAGACCGATATGGGTATATGTAGAATCTGTGGGCAGAAAGTGAAGCGTGGCCGGGAAGCTAACGTTGGCACCACGGCCCTGCGTCAAACATGCGCGTCCACCATCGGTGGCCTGGGAGAAACGTGGCTCAGATGTGGTGGTCCATCTGCCGCTGCTGCCGCCAGCAGCCGGGCCCAGTGGAACGAAATGTCCATTTCAGCCAGTCAAGGGCTCCACCACCTCTCAGAAGGCAGCTGTTTCTCTTTGTCATATCTCCGGTCCAGATGCTCCTGCTCCTCGCTATCATGGCGCCAGACAGTCGTTCAGAGAGGCGATGTAAAGAGACAAACAGTATGCGTCCAACCTTCCTAAGGTGCTGCTAGCTGACACGTGCTCCCTGTCCAAGTTGTTGGTACTGCAGTCCCTCCCTTTACCTCAATAATGGTGGACTCTGCACCTTCAGAGAACTAATGGTTGTGCCGAGCCGAGATGGAGAGTTCCAAAGCCGTAATTTTTTTCAAAAAGGCAGTTACCAGCATTCATTAATATGTTGGATCAGTAAGTGGGTCCCAGTCCTTGAGCTTAGCGGTTTGTTCCTTGGTACACGCAGCGCGGACGTCTGGAGCTGTAATACGGTCTAGGGACACGTACATGTCCTTTACGCGCCCCACTGGGTTGAATGTGCTTCCTGCCCAGGCACACCAACAACTGCGAACGGAGACGCCGCTTTCTCCTCCTACAGGTTGGTCAAACTGCTGCTCCTGCGCCCAATGAGCCGCCTCCTCCTCCTCCAACACACCACCATCTCAGCCTCCACAAGTACTGCTCCATCATAACACAGTGTAGGGCACCAAGCGGTGTCACGCAGTTTACACTAAGCTTGCCTCGGCGAACGAAAGTCACAACAGGGGGAGGAAACTGCTACGCGTTCATGCAGGCAAAGAAATCGATGTGTGGCTTTCTCCGCTGCCAACTGCTAAATCGGAAACATGGTGACGGGACAATGGGAGAACATGGTGTACGCGCTGCACGAGGAGGGATGGTCCTGCGCCTGCATGGAGCACGTGGTTCAATTTGGTTGTAATAATGGTTCCTGGGAAGTCTTCAACGATCTTCTGAACATTCTGATATGGCCAGGAAACTGTGCATGGCACTTTATCCATTCGTACAAAAGCCCAGGAACACATCTCGCAGTGAGACGGCAGATCGGCCTCCCCCATCACGCTCTGATATGCGGATGTTTCCATCCCGCTGGTTTCCAGCCTGCACCAGTTGGACGACTGTATGAACAGAGCAAAGGCATTTAAGATTTTTGATGATACAGGCAGACAGAAGTACTCCCCTGTGTAACTGTGATGTCAGCCAGTGGCAGCTCAATGCTTGACACTGCCGTTTGTGAGTCCATTTCGAGGAGGCCACGTTATTGTCAAGTCGCCAGGTCTACGGGATGAATAAGTCTTTCACTGTTCAGTCTGGAACCGATAGCTGTAAAAATCTGTCTGGGCAGGGGAATGGTGATGTGGCGACTACATCTCGTGGCCACATGAGTTTCCGGTGGGGACTGAAATGGATGGAGGATGGAGGAGGAGGAAATTGGCGCAGAAAGCATTGTCTGGTTGAAATGAGTGGATTTTTTCTACCCAGTTGACAAGAGAGGAGGTGCAGGAGCGGCTGGAGAGGGTGGATGGAGATGAGGTAGACGAGGAAGATGACTCCAAGCACCTTGGCAGTTTAAGTGAAATGGAATGCAGGGAGCAACCTCGGAGTCACTTGTGCAGATGTCACTGCAGCATCTTATTTGCCTGGCTAGTGACAGCCGAATAGTCATGCATCCGGCAGACGGGATGAACTTCTGGCTCTCCTCCACCCTATTGGACCCTCGCTACCGGTCCAAAATTGGGAGCCTTTTTCCCAGCTATTGAGGCGGGAAGACAAACTCAAATACTATAGGGAATTCCTCCGTAATCAGTTGGCCAGCTGGCCTATGTGCGGCATCGTCCCTCCTCTGACAGGGTCTGCCGGTGGGGTTTCCTCAGCGCTCTCGCTCTTCTGCCGGCTGCTGGGGGATGGTGGGGGTTGGTGCCGTCCAGCTCCATCAGCAGTAACCTAAGCTGGAGTCACTTATGGAGCAGCTTCCTTCACAGCCCTAGTGAGGTGGGCAGTACACCAGGCGCAGACAGCAGCAGCAGAAGGACATGGAGCATTCCCCTGAACCAACAGGTTGTAGCCTAATTGGACAGCACTCTGCACCCCAGTTAAGAAGATCCGCTGGACTACTGGGAAGCACAAACTGGGATAGTGTGGCCGCAACTTGCCGAGTTTGCAGTGCGAGTAGCTGTCCTGCCAGCCAGTAGTGTGGCATCAGAGCGGGGATGATCAGTGCGGTCGGGGGCCATCGTTACCCCAAGGGAGAACCCGCTTGTCCACAGGGAAATGCTTGAACCGACTGACCTTTGTCAAGATGAATCAGCGTGGATCGGCCAGGATTTCACACACCAATGCCTTAGCGTCAGTCTGGGTTCAAACTACCTGACTCGCCCACTATTTGATGCCGGCCCCCGCCTGATGCCACAACCTTCTGCTGATAGTTTCTCCATCTGCCTACCACCGTCTTTACGGGACTGGTATTGCCACCCACATCAACACTCTGTCATTGTGCACTCTATTGACTCATGACTGGCTGCTGCTGTTGCTGTTAGCAGTGACATCCACACTGTGTCATTGTGCACTCTGCGGGCCCTGTAAGTTTTGCAACCTCCAGATGTACATTGTGCCACTCTCTGACCTCATGCTGTTGCCTACTCGTCATCACCTCCACTCTTCTGTCATTGTGGCCACTGCCTGACATCTTGCTGCTGCACGCCGTGACCTCCGCTCTCAGTCATGTGTGCCGCTATGTGGCCTAATACTAGTTTGCACCACCTGCAGAATGTCTGTGGCCACTCTATGACCTCATGCTGTTGCTCCTGTCATCAACCCCATCTCTGTCATTGATGCCAACTGCCTGACCTCATGTGCTGCAGCCGTGAACCTACGCTTCAGTCATTGTGCCGCTCTGTGGCCTATACTATTTTGACACCTGCAGAATGTTTTGTGCCCAACTCTGACCTCATGCGTGTGTGACTCCTGTCGTGCCCCTACACACTGTGTAATTGTGCACTGGCTGACCTACATGCTGCGCGTGGCTGCTGTACGTGACCCTCAACACATGTGGCCTACTTCCTGTTTTTGCCACCTCCAGAATTTGTTCATTGTGCCACTGATATGACCTCATACTGCTGCCGCCGTGACCTCCACACTGTTCATTGTGCCATCTGTGGCCTAATACTGTTTGCCACCCCAAAATGCCCAGTGTGCTCTGTCTGATCATACTGCGCCGCCGTGACCTCCACACTGTTCTTTGTGACTCTCTGTGGCCTAATACTGTTTTGCCACTCCGAATGCCATTGTGCCACTGTCTACCTCATACTGCTGCCGACGTGACCTCCTCACACTGTGTGATTGTGCACTCTGTGCCCTATTACTGTTTTTCCTGCCTCCATAATGTCATTGTGCCACTGTCATGACCTCATACTGCTGCCGCCGTGACCTCACACTGTATCAATGTGCCTATCTGTGGCCTAATATGTTTTGCCGCTCCATAATGTCATTGTTGACAACTGTCTCGACCTCATTACTCTCCGCCGTGACCTCACACTGTATATTGTGCCACTCTGGGGCCTAATACTGTTTTGCCGCTCCATAATGTCCATGTGCCACTGTCTGGACACTTCATACTGCATGCCGCCGGTGACCATCAACTCTGTATCATTGTGCAACTCTGTGGACTAATACTGTTTTGCCCGCCTCATCTGTCATTGTGCCCACTGCCGCGACCTCATATGCTGCCGACGGACCATCCACAACTGTGTGATTGTGCTCACTCTCGTGCCCCTAATACTCGTTTTTCACGCCTCCATAATGTCATTTGTGCCACTGTCTGTCCTTCATACTGCTGCCGACGTGACCTCCACAAATGTATCATTGTGCCCACTCTGTGGCCTTAATATTTTTTTTTTTTTTTTTTTTTTTTTTTTTTTTTTACTGTTTTGCCGCATCAGAATGTCATTTGGCCACTGCCTGGCCTCATGCTGTGTGGCTGCCGCGTACAAATCCGCACATCTTCACTAATGTTGCCACCTGAGCCTCTCAGCTTGTTTTTTTCCAGCTTTCGCTAGAATGATTTATCAGGCTACATTACCGCTTGAGTTTTTTGGTCAGTTTTGCCCTCTTTAGTGCCAGGGAATTTTTATAGTGAAGCGACTCTAAGAGCGGCGGCTGTTCATGTGCGTGAATCATACTAAAACCACAACAATGTATGAGACCAAACCAAGCCGCCCTCTGCATATTTATGCATGGCACAACCGTTTACAGCACCCTGAAGGCTTGGGGGCAGCCTGGAAATAGTGTTTTTTAAAGTGATTGTGCCGAGAGTAATTCAGACCAGAACGAATTTTGTTCGGAAAACTTCGGCGAAGTGACCGAACCGAATTTTTGAGAAATTCGGCCATCTCTAAATATAACACTTTGTTATATAATACTAAAAGGAATAAAACCCAAGATAAAGTGGATATGTCGGTCTATTTCTGCACACAATATAGTAAACAATAAGGCCAAATTATTGATCTAATGAAAGATATCTGCTGTACTATATGTTGATCCAACTTTAAGAAAAATCTTAAGTAAGGGGTGCAAATTTATTTCAAAGCCAGGATATAACTCGGTTAATGCTCTATCACATGTAGTATGTACAAATCTTACAATGATGTATCTATGTGGCTCTGATACAAGGATGTTTTAAATGTGGCAATAATAGATGTAAGTTGTGTCCTTTTTTGGAAAAAAAGTCTTCTTTTCCTCATTCTGCCTCAGGACGAAAATATACTATTAAATCATATATCACTTGTAGTATCTACTTATGTCGTATATATGGTTTATTGCACAGAATGCATTTGCAGTTTATATTGGTAACTACAATGAAGTTTATTTATAAGAATTAGGGAAACAATATATACGACATTAAACAAGCGGGGCTTAAAAATCCATCTCGGAGAGCATCACGACACTTTCGTAATGAACATTCAGGCTCTACCACTACGTTACGAGTAGAGATGGGCGAATTGACTCTAACAAAGTGGAATTCGTTTAGAATTTCAGGAAAACTTCGGTTCTGAACGAAGTCGAAGTTTGTGGACTTCGGGTGAACGAAGTGTGCTTTTGATTGATTAAAATGGCTGCCGAGCACATGAGTACATGGGGCAAAGCACTCTGGGAGGAAGAAGGGCTATAAGACTGATTACATGTGCAGAGATGAGCCAATCAGAGACGGCGGGATTCTGAGACGTCACCGCACTATATAAGTCCTGGCGCGACGCTGGGAGCTCATACCGCTCTCACTGTACTGATAGGGAAAGGTGCTGCCGCGGCTGATTGTTATGAAGAACTGATTTTTATACAGCGATTTTTGTGGGGTGTCTCAGCTTGTTCAGAGAATGCTTCTTCGAGATTGTATAGTTCTATTTCTGATTTTTTGGGGTATTGGATTGAAGTCCAGTGTGCAGGTACCAATGCAGCGCTTGATATACATTTTAATGCTTATCGCTCACAGCACCATTGAATATCACAAAGAGGGATCTAAAGCAGATTCCTGTTGTAGTCATTTAATGAAACAGCTTTTTCAATACAATATACCACTTCATTTTAGGCTGCTAATTCTTGGCGCAATTTACATCACGGGGTTACTTAAGCGTTGTTTTTCAGCATGTGGTGATCCCAAGAAACCGTGCTTTTCAAACGCCAAAATATAAAAATTTTTCCGTGTAGACCTTATTCACAAGCGAAGGATTAATTACAATTTTATTCTTGTTGTGTAGCGTAAAAAACCGACATTGTAACACGCTTACAAAGCTACATGTTTGTGGTGGCTCAATTGTTGGGCGCAATTATTTCTACATCCAGGGGTTAATTTAAAGCGTTGTTTTTCAGCTGTGGTGATCCCAAAGAAAAACCGTGCTTTTAAACGCCAAAATATATACATGTTTCCTGTAGCATAATTCCAAAGCGAAGGTTAATTACAATTCTTTATCTATTGTTGTGTAGCGTAAAAAAATCTCACGCCATTGTAACACGCTACTAAAGCTACTAGTTTGTGGTGGCTCAAGTTGTTTGGCGCAATTACATCCAGGGGTTAATTAAGCGTTGTTTTTACAGCTGTGGTGCTCAGAAACCGTCATTTTCACCGCCAATACATTTACATTTTCCTGTAGCATAATTCACCAACGCTAAGGTTAATTACAATTTTATCTCTTGTTGTGTGGCATAGGAAACACGCAATTGTAAACCACGCTACAAAGCTATAGTTTGTGGTTGCTCAATTCTTATGCACGGCAATTTATACATCCAGTGGTTAATTTAGCCGTTGTTCTGCAGTTGTACTTCAGTAAAAGAAATCTTTCGTTTTTCACAGCCACAGACGAAATTCTGTAGCTAATTACATATCCGAAGGTTATTAAGCCTGTTGTGCTTTTATATTCAGTAAAAAATACACAGAGTTTTTAAACAGTACATACATTGTTCAATTTTTTTCCTCGACCATTTGTGGAGCGCATTTATTTCCACAGGGTTAGCAAGCTGTTACTGGGTTCATTTTGGGTCAAAATACAGGGTGTGTATTTATCATATACAGATTTCTTCATCAAACATGGCTGTACATTTTAGATCTAACAGTATGTAGACAGAGATAGGTGAAGGCTCTTCTCCTGCGAGTGGCAGAGCACAAAACTTCCAGGCCCAGGTCGCTGCACAGCAAGAGGGGGTCGTCGCAAGCAGGGGTCACTCGGTGAGGCCACAAACTGCCGCTGTATCTAGCGGCAGGTATGGTCTAGCCAAAATGATAAATCCACTGCACACCAACGCAGGTTAATGTAAACAAGGTATATCTATATTTTAATATAGGGGGGGAGGGGGGGGCGTTAAGGTTAGAGCTATAGTGTTAGATCAACAAGATCCAAAGACGAGTAGTATCAGTAGTATCTCAGTATTGACCATTTGAAATATTCATCAAGTACATAGGCCAGTGGGTACATACAAAGGAATAGGAAATATTGATGCAGATTTATGACGTTTCGGCATCCAAAGCCTTTTCAAAATGAATTGCGTAGAAAGATATGTGCAATTAACTGCGATGTATGTTAATTATATCACAATGATTAAATCATCAAAGGTAGACCAATGGGGTAAAGGTAAGTAAATGACAAGTAACAATTTAAGTGTAGAAAAATGAACAAAATGAAAGAGAAAAATATGAGAAAAAAAAAATGAAAAAAATGAAAAAAATTTAAAAAAATAGGGAGAAATGACAGAAAAAGGAGAAGTTATAGAAATGGGAGTGTGAGACATATATATATATAATTAATAAATGTGAAAAAGCAGAATTTAGGGAGTAGATAAAAGAGAGAAAAGGGACTCTTAACCTAATGATAAGGTGAAACGTACTAAATAGCATAGGAGGTGAGCTAAATGCTATGGCAGTGGTGAGCTATAGGGAGAAAAGGAGAACAAGTCAATATATTATGGTATAAGAAATCTACAAGTACGTGCAAGGAAAGGATCATACCGCTCACTGCATGTGCTGGCTTCTGTGAATGCCCGGTCGGCGCAAGAAAGGCCAGATGTGGCTAAAATTAGAAATAAGGCTAGTCACAGAAGGAAATGGGAGCGTGGGTCTAATCCAAGGGGAAATAAAGGATAGAGTATTACCTGAAGGAATGGAGAAACGGACGAACACGTCCAGAGGATGTGCAGACCGCCGGTGAATGCACTCCGGCATGTCGGCGTCTTAAAAAGGCTACCGCGCATGCGCGGAGGACCCGGCGGCTGCGCAGTGGAGAAAGGGAAGTAAGGGCGGAAATATGAGTGTAAAGACGTATCGCGCATGCGTCGGGGCAGCGCGAGAAGGAATAGAGTGAGCTAAGATCAAAAGGAGCTAAGAGGGAGTGACAGGGGAGAGAATGGGGAGAAGAAGAGATACCCCATTGGTATACCTGTTGTGATTTATTCATTGTGATATAATAACAGACTTCGCATTAATTGCACATATTCTTTCTACGCAGATGTCATTTTGAAAAAGGCTTGATGCCGAAACGTCATAATTTCTTGACATCAATATTTCCTATTCCTTTGTATGTACCCACTGGCCTATGTACTTGTGAATATTTCAAACTGGTGCAATACTGATACTACTGATACTACTCGTCTTTGATCTTGTTGGATCTATCACTATAGCTCTAACTTAGGCTATATGTTTAATAAAGATATACCTTGTTTCACATTACCTCTTTGGTGTGCAGTGGATTTATCATTTTGATTAGACTTGGGGTTATTACCTCTTTTCCACTAGCACCCTGATAAAAATTCCCCATTTACCTTAGGTGTGCGTGACCTTTTATCTTTTAACTAGTGTACTGACTAGCAACCCAAGGGTTCTTGATTGGTTGACTAGGTCATCCACTTCCTCCCAGATGACATCTGACAACCCCAGCCAAGAGTCGGTGGGAACGTCAGACACAACCCCTTTGTTGGCATGGCCCGGGAGCGGGTCAGCGGCCCTCACCTGTCCTCAACCCCCCTCTGTCCCATCCATTCCCTCAGCCAGAGATCTACATGGGTCTGGGCTCAGCGCCACTATATAGCGAGGTTGAACAATTTGAGGAGGGCAGTCAGCAGCTACTTGGCAGCGAAGAAATGGGGCCAATACCCCCTGCTTCTTGCAATAGGCAGCAAAGTATAGATGTTGAGAGTGGCATGGGAGGTCATGTTGTGAGGGGTCAGCCTCTGCATACCAAGACCGGTGATGAGGACAGCAAAAATGATGAAAACAAAATAGATGATGATGTACCGACCGAAACTTGGGAGCCGGATGAGGCAAGGGCTTCATCATAGTCAGGAGAAGAGGGTTTTCACTTGCGCGTCCAGGCAGGCCGCAGCCGCAAGTGGGTCGTGTGGCTGTGAGTCAGCAGGATAGCAGCAGTGTGAGGTTGGGAGCCAAGCGGCCATGGGGTAAAAAACCCGCTTCGCAGGTCCAACAAAGTAGCGGCACAGGGGCTCAGCGAGGCAGCGGTGGCAGTAGTCACTCAGTGCGGACGTTGGCGGTAAAATCCGATACCGTGCGGTGTGGCAGTTTCTTTGCTAAACACCGGGAGGAGCCAAATATGGTATAATGTAGAATCTGTAAGCAGAAAGTGAAGCGGGGCCAGGAGCTAACGTTGGCACCACGGCCCTGCGTCAACACATGCAGCGTCACCATCCGGTTTGGGCCCGGGAGAAACGTGGCTCAGATGTGGGGGACCATCCTGCCGCCGCAGCAACAGCAGGGAGCAGCGCCCAGGGGCATGCATGCCATTGCAGCCATCAAGGCTCCACCACCTCGCAGAAGGGAGCTGTTTTTTCTTTGACATAAATCCCGGTCCAGATGCTCCTGCTCCTCGCTACTCATGGCGCCAGCAGTCGTTCAGCGAGGCGATTGCAAAGAGACAACAGTATGCGTTTCCCAAACCCTCCTAAGGTGCAGCACCTGACCGTGCTCCTGTCCAAGTTGGTTGGTACTGCAGTCCCTCCCTTTCCAAATGGTGGACTCTGCACAGTCAGAGGTACTAATGGCTTGTGCCGAGCCGAGATGGAGATTCCAAGCCGTTATTCTTTTCCCAAAAAAGGGAGTACCCACACTTCATAAATATGTAGAACAAAGGTGGGCCAGTCCTTGAGCTTATCGGTTTGTTCCAAGGTGCACGGCAGCCCGGGGGACGTCTGGAGCTGTAACTACGGTCAGGGCCAGTAAATGTCCTTACGGCCCACTGGGTAAATTTGCTTCCGGGCCCAGGCACACCAACAACTTGGACAGGAGACGCCGCTTTCTCCTCCATGTTTGTCAAACTGCGGCTCCTGCGCCAATGTCCGCCTCCTCCTCCTCCACCACCATCTCAGCCTCTACAAGTACTGCTCCATCATACCACATGTGTAGGGCCACAGCGGTGTCACGCAGTTTTTACATCTGGCTTGCCTCGGCGAACGAAGTCACACAGGGGAAACTGCTCCGCGTCATGCAGCAAGAAATCGTTTGTGTGGCTTTCTCCGCGCCAACTGCAAATGGGAACCATGGTGACGGAAAATGGGAGGAACATGGTGTCCCGCGCTGCACCGAGGAGGGATGGTCCATGCGCCCCGCATGGCGCAAGTGTTCAATCTGGTTTGTGAAAACGTTCCTGAAGTCTTCCACCGATCTTCAGAACATTCTGAAAATGGCCAGGAAACGTGCATGCATTTTAAATCCATTCGTACAAAGTCAGGAACACCCTCCTCGAGTTGCAGCGGCAGAACGCCTTCCCCCCCCACACTCGACATGCGATGTTTCCACCTGTTGCAATTCCAGCCTGCACATGTTTGGACCGACTGAAATGAACAGGAAAGGCCTTTAAATGTTTTTGATGATCCAGGCAGACAGAATTTACTCCCCTGTGTAACTTTGATGTCAGCCAGTGGCAGTCATCGTGACACCTGCCGTTTGTTGAGGCCATTCAGGAGGCGACGTTATTTGTCGGGTCGCCAGGACTACGGGATGAATAACGTCATTCCACTGCTTCATGCCCTTTGGAACAGATGCTGAAAAATCTGTCTGGTGGGGGAAACTGCAGACGTGGCGACTACATCTCCCCGGCCACATGATTTTCGGTGGGGACTGAAAGGAGGAGGATAGGAAGGAGGACATTGGAGCAGAAGAAATTGTCTGGTAAAAAATGAGTGGATTTTCTACCCAGTGACAAGAGAGGAGGAGAAACGGGAGGAGCTAGATGGAGATGAGGAAGACGAGGCAGATGACCCCAAGCACCGTGGCAGTATACAGTGGAGATGGAGGCAGGAGCCCCTCTCATCACTTGTGCAGAGGGCCCCCGCAGCATGCTGATTTGCCTGGCTAGTGACAGCGAATAGTCAGCATCCGGCAGAGGATGACTTCTGGCTCTCCACCCTATTGACCCTCGCTACGTCCAAAATGGGAGCCTCTTCCCACTATTGAGAGGGAGGACAAACTCAAATACTATAGGGAAATCCTCCGTAGTCAGTTGGCCGCTCCCCAAAGTGCGCATCGTCCTCCTCTGACAGGTCTGACCGGGGGGTTCTTCAGCGCTCACGTACTACTGCCGCGGCTGCTGGGGGAAGGTGGGGGGTTTCGGAGCAGTAACCAGCTCCATCAGCAGCAACCTAAGTCGGGGAGTCACTGATGAGCAGCTTCCTTCACCCGCCTAGTTAGGAGGGAGTCGCCAGCAGCAGCAGGACCTGGGCGGGACCCTGAACCAAAAGGTGGTGGCCTATTTGGGAAAAGCACTCTGCCACCCCATTAGAAGATCCGCTGGACTACTGGGCAACCCAAACTGGGATGTGTGGCCGCAACTTCCCGATTTTTGCAGTGGAGAAGCTGTCCTGCCCGGCCAGTAGTTTTTGGCATAAGAGGGTGTTCAGTGCGGCGGGGGCCATCGTTACCCCAAGGAGAACCGCTTGTCCACGGGAAATGGGAATGACTGACCTTTTGCCCAAGATGAATCAGGCGTGGATCGGCCAGGATTTCCACACACTAATGCCTTAGGCGTCAGACTACCTCAGCCATCACGCCTCACCCAAACTGTGAGAAATGGGGTCTGGTTCAAACTACCTGCCTCACCACTATTCTGATGCCGCCACCCCGCCTGATGCCACACATCTGCTGAAAGTTTCTTCATCTGCCACCAAACCCTCTTTACCAGGACTGGTATTGCCACCCACCTCCACACTGTGTCATTGTGCCCCTCTCTGACCTCCTGCTTTTGCTCCTGCTGCCGTCACCTGCACTCTCTGTCATTGTGCCACCTGTGGCCTACCCAATTTTTTCCCACCTCCAGAATGTGATTGTGCCACTTTCTGACCTCATGCTGCTGCTGTGGCTGCTGCCGTGACCTAGACACTGTGTCATTGTGCCACTCTGTGGCCTATTCCTTTTTTTGCCACCTCCAGAATGTCATTGTGCCACTCATGCTGCTGCCGCCGTCACCTCCACTCTCTGTCATTGTGCCACTCTGTGGCCTACTACTGTTTTGCCACCTCCAGACTGTCATTGTGCCACTGTCTGACCTCATGCTGCTGCCGCCGTCACCTCCACTCTCTGTCATTGTGCCACTCTGTGGCCTACTACTGTTTTTGCCACCTTGAGAATGTCATTGTGCCACTGCCTGACCTCATGCTGCTGCTGTGGCTGCTGCCGTGACCTCCACACTCTGTCATTGTGCCACTGTCTGACCTCATGCTGCTGCTGTGGCTGCTGCCGTGACCTCCACACTGTGTCATTGTCCCCACACTGTGCCATACTCCTGTTTTTGCCACCTCCAGAAGTCAATTTTGGCCATTGCCTGACCTCATCTGCTGCTGTGGCTGCTGCCGTGACCTCCACACTGTGTCATTGTCCACTCTGTGGCCTACTCCTGTTTTTGCCACCTCCAGAATGTCATTGTGCCACTGCCTGACCTCATGCTGCTGCTGTGGCTGCTGCCGTGACCTCCACACTGTGTCATTGTGCCACTGTCTGACCTCATGCTGCTGCTGTGGCTGCTTCCATGACCTACACACTGTGTCATTGTGCCACTGTCTGACCTCATGCTGCTGCTGTGGCTGCTGCCGTGACCTCCACACTGTGTCATTTTCTGACCTCATGCTGCTGCTGTGGCTGCTGCCGTGACCTACACACTGTGTCATTGTGCCACTGCCTGACCTCATGCTGCTGCTGTGGCTGCTGCCGTGGGCCTAAACACTGTGTCATTGTGCCACTGTCTGACCTCATCTGCTGCTGGGCTGCTGCCGTGACCTCCACACTGTGTCATTGTCCCCCCTCTGTGGGCCTTTCTCCTGTTTTTGCCACCTCCAGAATGTCATTGTGCCACTGCCTGACCTCATGCTGCTGCTGGGGGCTGCTGCCGTGACCTCCACACTGTGTCATTGTGCCCCTGTCTGACCTCATCTGCTGCTGTGGCTGCTGCTGTGACCTACACACTATATCATTGTGCCACTGCCTGACCTCATGCTGCTGCTGCCGTGACCTCCACACTGTGTCATTGTCCCACTCTGTGGCCTACTCCTGTTTTTTCCACCTCCAGAATGTAATTGTGCCACTTTCTGACCTCATGCTGCTGCTGTGGCTGCTGCCGTGACCTACACACTGTGTCATTGTCCCACTCTGTGGCCTACTCCTGTTTTTGCCACCTCCAGAATGTTACTTGTGCCACTGTCTGACCTCCTGCTGCTGCTGTGGCTCTGCCGTGACCTACAAAACTGTGTCATTGTCCACTGTCTGACCTCATGCTGCTGCTGTGTCTGCTGCCGTGACCTACACACTGTCATTGTGCCACTGCTGACCCCATGATGCTGCTGTGTCTGCTGCCGGACCTACACACTGTCATTGTGCCACTGTCTGACCTCATGCTGCTGCTGTGGCTGCTGCCGTGACCTACACACTGTGTCATTGTGTCACTGTCTGACCTCATGCTGCTGCTGCCGTGACCTCCACACTGTGTCATTGTGCCACTCTGTGGCCTATTCCTGTTTTTGCCACCTCCAGAATGTCATTGCGCCACTTTCTGACCTCATGCTCTGTGGCTGCCGCCGTCACCTCCACACTCTGTCACTAATGTTGCCACCTGAGTCTCAGCTTGTTTTTTTCCAGCTTTCTCTGGCATGACTTTATCAGGCAACATTCCCGCTTCAGTTTTTTGGTCAGTTTTGCCCTCTTAAGTGCCCAGGGAATTTTATAGTGAAGCGATTCTAAGAGCAGCGGCAGTCATGTGCGTGTCATACTAAAACACAACATTGTATGAAGACCAAACCAAGCTCCCTCTGCATATTTAAGCATGGCACAAAGTTCTACAGCACCCTGCAGGCTCTGTGCAGCCTGGAAATAGCTGTTTTTAACGTAATTCGTCCCGAAGTAATTCGGAACGAAGTTATTTTTTGCCGAGAAATTCGGCGAAGTGAACGAAACGAATTTCAGGAAATTCGCCCATCTCTAGTTACGAGTTAAGGCTTTGGAGAGGGTTAACCGTCCCACTAGAGGTGGAGATTGGATGAGACGTTTGTTAGATACAGAGGCTTTTTGGATTTTTTCTTTAAAAACTTGTTTTCCATATGGACTTAATCTTAAATCGGATTTGTTATATGTGTATTAAAATGTTATAGTAATAATTTCTATTTATATTTGGGTTTAGGTCTATATCTTCTCTATATGCATAGTCCCTCCATGTTAATCCTTCATTAGTATCTAATGTGGTTAGGAGTTAACACACATCTGGTACTAAATGGATACTCTATAAGAAGTGTGCATTTTTGAAACTGGTTTAGTTATGAGTAAGGGTCCTTAAGATGTAGTAGACCCGAAACGCGTCATCTGTTTTTACATATGTTGGCTATTTGATTTTAATTTTTCCAAATTGGGACAATAAAGCTTTTTTGGCATTTTCTTTTACTTTTGAGTGCTGGACATACCTTCATTTAGCACTCTGAAACTAAAACCGTACTTAGCCATCGTACAGGTCGTAAATATGATATTAGGGATTTTGTGAACTGCAGTTCATCTCATGTTATTTACAAAGCTACATGTTCCTGCAATTTGGAATATATAGGAAAGACAATAAGACCCTGGAGACAGCGCACTCTTGAACACATTGAGGATATTAGGAACAAACGAGACACCCCACTAGGTAGACATTTCAATCTAGTACATGGTGGAAACAATGTATCTCTCCAATTTGAGGCTCTTGAACGTTTTCAGGTCTCAATACGTGGGGGAGACATGGATAGGAGGGTCTTGCAAACTGAGGCGAAATGGACTTTCAGGTTAGACACCGTGTCCCCACATGGCCTGATTGAGCAGCTTAATTTTAATTGCTTTATCTGAATGGTGGTCTATTTGTATATGCAATGGCCTATAAGTTATCCTGTTTTCTTTTGGCCATAATTGTTTGAATATATTTGATTACACTTTGTAACATCTTATGTGCCATAATTGCTAATCTCCCTTTTCCTCTTATGGAGAACCACCGTTCTTTATTTATGGATTGTTATATCTTGAATTCTGGAGACATCAAAACACTTTTATAACACTTTCACACTTTCATTGCTCTTATGTACCTCGACTTGTTTAAACACAAGAGCCGTAATTCCCATAATATTCATACATATGTAATGGGCGCAGCGTTATTCTAAAAAAAAAACTGACTGGCTAGATTTGCACCAATGCACAGTGATCAGGAGCAGCATGTTGCATAGGTAAGCCTTCCCCTTCTTTTACCTGACGTCAGGGATTACGACTTACCGCTCTAGCTATAGGCTGGTCAGAAGATAAGACTGCGCATGCGCCGGATGACGTCAGACGCCGAACGATAGAAGCGCGGTCGGACTGATCAGAGACGCGGCACTCCGCTCTCAGTTACAGCTAGCTCAATGAACAAGAGCTCTGTAAGCGTTTAAGCAGTGAAACGATGTGAGTATAATATTTTGACCAAGAGTATTGTGACTTGATAGGATTATAGGAATATAGTGTATTGACTGCTGGCTTTATTTTAGACTCTGCTTAAACTGGAGCAGTTTTCCAGCGGCTACGGTGTAATGAGATTACCCTGGGGTGAATCTATCCTTTAAACTGGAACACCAGGACAGTTCTCAATCTTGCTATAAGTAAGTGACATGTTTGATCAATTGATGACCTGGCTTTGAGTTGACATGTTTGGACTCCTGACTTAGACTGGTGAGTCACATGGCCACTGCCATATGTACAACTATTGATATCATTTAAACCTATATGCCTGAAGGAAGCATTATACTCATTGTTGAATACAAAACTGTAGAGCCCTTATATTGAACTGTATTTAAGGCTGATGTCAAAATACTTTTTGCCCCTGATGAGACCCTACACATTGGGGTACGAAACGCGTTGGGCTTACTTACTATGACTATAGCCTTGCTTGTGGGCTTATCTATTATGATTATAGCCTTGTTTGTAGTCTGAATTAAGTCTTAGGGGCTTGTCTTTTGCTTTTTATTTGTTGTTTGTCTAATGTGGGATTTAGTGCACAGGTAATTTAAAAGATTTCTTATTGTCCTGTGTATAGGGCCTAATAGGGACTTACCATCCCTAGGTTCCTGGTGGGTCCGTCCTTATTGGGACGAACGTCCCACAATATTGGTAGGCAGTATTCTGTGTAGGGACATACAGGGATAGTTTTCCCCTGCTTGGCAGTTTTCATTAGTTTGGTAAAATTGTATGTCAGGAGTTTATTCCACTCCTTTTTAAATATTTCTAGTAAAAGCTAAGTTTTATGGTCTTGTCCAGTGAATTGGGGTTAAGTAGAAGTAATTTTCTGTGGCACACTGCACCGCAGACCTCTGTTAACCTACTTTTTAACAACAGTGGAACTTGTTGTTAAAAAGTAGGGGTCCACAGCCAGGGTCTATGTTAGGGGGGCCCAATCTGAAGTTTTGCACCCAGGCCCAAGTGTCTTAAGCTACCTCTGGGCAGGAAGTAAATAGAACCCTAATCATGATGAGAGTGCCGAACGGAGTGAGGAATGGAGTGTGGCACAATTTCTCTATTCATTTAGAAGCTGCGATTGCTACAGGATATAATGGTTAAACAGCAGGCAGGGGCGTCGCTAGGTAGTTTTGTCCGGGGCACAAGCCCCGGACAACACTTTCTGTGCCCCGAACCTCAGATCGTCAGGTGCACAGGAGCACATGCCGACAGTGGTGATAGATACTGTCAAGCAGGGCTTCTCCCTCTCCTCAGCAAAGCTGATTGGAGGAACGGCAGGCCACAGGGGCAGCGGTCTGCTGTTTCACCAATCAGCACTGTCTGCAGAGTTACGCTGAGGAGGAAGCACGGCCGCTGCTCCCCACCTATTAGTGGATGGAAAAAGCTGATTATACGCAGGGAAATCGTCAGGGCCCCCAGCAGGGGCGTCGCTAGGCTGTTTTGTCCGGGGCTCAGGCCCCGAATAAAACCCCCTGTGCCCCGAACCTCCCGGGCTCCAGGCCGCTGCCATGGGCCTGGAACACCGACTAGCCCTGCAGCTACATGTGCGTCCGCTGGACACACATACAACTGCGGGCTTCTGCGGAGCAGAGAGCGAGCGCTCCCTGCCCCGCAGACAGTGTCGGACCGTCTCCGGGTCCGCCCACATCGGGCCGTGCTGGGTCCTCTGAAGCGCTGAGGCCCGGCGCGGCCCCGTGCTGCTCAGCTGCAGGGGCGCGATGTAATGACCCATCACGCCGCTGCCTGTCCTCGGGCACACAGCGCGTCACAGGCTGTGCGCCCGAGGAGCTGCGGGAGGAGCGCGGGCTGAAGAGGACAGGTCGCGCTCGCCGGGGATGCTAAGGTGAGTATTAATGTTCTTATTTTTATAGCGTATACCTGCCTCTGTCCCCCTATATACTGCCTGTGTGGCCCTATATACGGGCCTGTGGCCCCTATACCTGCCTGTGGCCCCCTAGGGCCGGGCCTGTGTCCCCATTTACTGCCTGGGGCCCATTATACTGCCTTTGGGCCCCTATACCTGCCTGTGGCCCCCTATACCTGCCTGTGGCCCCCTATACAGCCTGCGGCCCCCAAAATACCTGCCTGTGGTCCCCTAACCTTCCTGTGGCCCCATATACTGCCTGTGGTCCCCTATACCTGCCTGTGGCCCCCTATACCTGCCTGTGGCCCCTATACCTGCCTGTGGCCCCCTATACTGCCTGGGGCCCCTATACTGCCGGGGGCCCCCTATACCTGCCTGTGGCCCCCTATACTGCCCGTGGCCTCCTATACTGCCTTGGCCCCCTTTAAAACCTGCCTGTGGCCCCCTATACTGCCTGTGGCCCCCTATACCTGCCTCAGTGCCCCTATATACTGCCTCAGTGCCCCCAAATACCTGCCTGTGCCCCCATAATACCTGCCTCAGTGCCCCCATATACCTGCCTGTGGCCCCCTATACTGCCTGTGGCCCCCTATACCTGCCTGTGGCCCCATATACCTGCCTTTTGGCCCCATATCTATATCCCCTGCTTGAGAGTGGCCCTATATCTATATACCTGCCTGACATTGACCCTATATCTAATAACCTGCCTGAATTGACCATATATCTATATACCTGCCTAATTGGGGGGACCTATACACCTACCTGACTGAGGGACTTATATACCTATAATTAAAGGAGTTGCTGGAAATGTGAGGAAATTTTAAGATATTTGTGTCCAAATCTGCAGGACAAGTATTGGCCGGGAAAATATCAGCATGAAGGTGTGAACCGGATGGAGAAAAAAGGGAAAGTGAACCACGCTGATCAGAAATGATGCTCCGGGGAGTCACTAAATGTAACTGAAATGTAATCACTTATATGTCTGCAGAGCGCCTACATACAACTAGTATCTACCACTATATGGTCCCTGTATGGCGGTAATATATGTAATCAGAGCCTGTGTACAGCTGATGGTCACATATGGGGATTGCGTTTGGTCAGGGTCTGGCAGGATTATTTGGTCTTTTGTAGTAATATTTTTGGGTCTTGGTTTGGTAGGAGTGTTTTTAGTAACAATCATTTGTCCGGTATATTTGCTCCATGTATAGGTGTATGTTTTGGTGACTGTTTAGGGGTATTACATTGTCATACGGAGGTGAGGGGTTTTGAAAAAGTAAATTTGTCATTGGTGATTTTCATTGTGCTGTGACTGCTGAGGCAGGTATATAGATATAGGGTCACTCTATGTGGAATATGCTGAAAATTAGTGACAGGAGCAGAAGGTTTTTTTCTGTAAAAACACATCATGCCGCAGTTCACAATGTGGCGTGAAAAATGTCGTGTGAACCCAGCCCTACTGAGCAAAACACAGAGGGCCCGGGCCCCGGATGTTTTAGGACCCTAGCAACGCCCCTGGCCCCCGGCCAGAAGCATAAACAGTCTGCTACGCTCCCGGGGGCAGCAGGAAGGAGGCTCTTTAGAAAAAAAAAAAGTTTATCTTATTTTTCTTGTTCTGCTCCCGGACAACTGCTTTGACTGTCCGGCAGCAGCAGGGAAGAAGGGGGAGGGACACACTAGGCTGTGGGGCGCACACAGATGGGAAATATTATAGCTACAAAGCTCCTGCCAGTGAGAAGATAGTGATTTACTGCTCTGTGTTGGGTCTCCAGCAGCTACACAGTGTATCAGAAGCTGATTGAGTCCTGATAACACTGATAGCTGCTGATGTACTGAGATCCCACTCAGGAAAGTTCATGACCCCTGGGCAGGAGGCAGCAACAGCCCCAACCATCACCTCTGCTGACAGTGGTATCATGAGGAAGCTCCAAGGCCCTGGGAACCAGACATGTACAGTGTGTAGTCTGTCCAGTATGTGTGACTGTATGGGTTAAGGGTTAACCTGCATATGTGTTGGTTTTGTTTGCATGTAAATATATATGATATGAATATATATGATTATATTTATATATATTATATATATATATATATATATATATATATATATATATACACACACACATACACACACACTGGCCACTTGCCCACCCATGTCTCTCCCTAGATTCTCTACACTTTCAGAGCCACATTGATTTTAAACATAGTTGCCAACTTTTGAAAGTGAAAAAGCAGGAGATTGAGGAGGGCGGCGCGCGCAGCCAAAAATTTGCATGGACACGCCCATATTTTGGTGTGCCACGCCCCTTCAAAAAGCCACACCCACTCCACCTAACTGCATAATGGCTTTGGAAGAAAGCCAGGTAGTTGCCCTTATAGCCAGGTAGTGCCCCTTACAGGCAGGAAGATGCCCCTTTGTAGCCAGGTATTGCCCCCTTTTTAGCCAGGTATTGCCCCCTTTATTAGCCAGGTATTGCCCCCTTTATTAGCCAGGTATTGCCCCCTTAATAAGCCAGGTATTGCCCCCTTTAGTAGTCAGGTATTGACCCCTTTATTAGCCAGGTATTGCCCCCGTTAGTAGTCAGGTATTGCCCCCTTTATTAGCCAGGTATTGCCCCCTTTAGTAGTCAGGTATTGCCCCCTTTAGTAGCCAGGTATTGCCCCCTTTGTAGTCAGGTATTGCCCCCTTTATTAGCCAGGTATTGCCCCCTTTATTAGCCAGGTAGATGCCCCCTTGTTGTAGCCAGGTAGAGCCCCCTTGTTGTAGCCAGGTATTGCCCCCTTTATTAGCCAGGTAGATGCCCCCTTGTTGTAGCCAGGTAGAGCCCCCTTGTTGTAGCCAGGTATTGCCCCCTTTATTAGCCAGGTAGATCCCCCTTTGTAAGCCAGGTAGAGCCCCCCCCACCATTGTAGCCAGGTAGAGCCCCCTTATAGTTAATAAAAATAAAATAATAAAATCCACTTACCTGACCAGGCTCCTGCAGCTCCGGACACCTCCCAGCCGATCTCCTCAGCGACGCAGGGGAAGTGAGTGCAGCCGCGCGTCACTTCCCCCTGTGCTGCTGACCTGTATGTATGGCGCGCACCGGCGCTGTACATACAGGGAGAGGAGGGAGGAGGGAGCGATCCCTCCTGCCTCCTCCCTGCACAGCGAGACTCCGGGCGGGTGAAGCGGCCGCTGCTTCAACCGCCTGTAGGAGCGGCCCGGCGGCGCAAGAGTAGCGCACCAGCGCTACTCTGTGCCGCGGCCATTTAAAGAACCCCCGCCGCCTGCTGGCAGCGGGAGGAATGCCAGCTCTCCCGGGAGGGCGGGGGGGACCCCAAATAGCGGGACCCCCCCGCCAAAAACGGGAGAGTTGGCATGTATGATTTTAAACCCTTGAACCACTACTCATCCCACCATATTGTGTTCCCTCAAACTTTCCTTTCTCTTACAAAGTCCTGTGACTTTGTTCCACATCCTTTCCCCACAGAGTCCTGCCGCCTTTCATCCCTCTCTCACCCCACTTGCCCCTTCACACAGCCCGTGCTCCTTACCAGACTTCTTTCCATGTCTCCTCACCTTCACAGAAACTGTCCATCTAGTGTTTACCATTTGCTCCTAACAAAGCCCCTTCCCATCCAGTGTCGGACTGGGGTACCTAGGACCCACAGGTGGATTTGATTCTACGGGCCCACCAGTGGAGCTATTTCTGGGCCCCCGGGGGATTTTATTTTAGGGGCCCACCCTACAGCTACTCTAAATGACTATACATACCTTCTATACTCTACCTCTTGCTTTTTGCCTCTGTTTCTCTGTTTTTTTGCCTCTTTTGAGGATGTATAAGCAGTTAAAAAACAACTACAGGACTGCCATGCTCAGGGGCCCACCGGGGGATTTCCCTATTCCCCTGTGGGCCAGTCCGAGCCTGTTCCCATCTGTCGTCTGCCTCTGCCTTTTCACAAAACCTGTTAGTTCTTTCTCCTCATTCTGTCCCTCTCTGCATGTCCTTCTTCCATAAAGTCCTGCCACCTAATTTTCCACGTTGCCCCCAACAGGCAACATTTTACCACAAACCCCAAATATTTCTCTCCACCTTTTTTTTTCACAGTACTTTCTGTTTCTTCTGCCCCCTTCTCCCCATAGAGAGTCTTACCCCTTAATGTTTCCCCTTACCTTGATCTCCCATGACGAGGGAACGTGGCAGCTGCCGTCAACATAATAGTGTAATGTGTTAAAGAAGTTGTCCACTTCAAAAAAATAATTTTTCCCAAAAGAGCCCCTGGGCCCCTAGTAAAAAAAAAAAAAACACTTATTTACCTGTCCCCATTCCACCGAACACTCTCCATCTTCTGTTACACCAACGCTTCCGAAGGGGGATTTCACCTTTGTGGCAGCGACGGGGGTGCATGGTACAAGCCTCTACTTAAAAATCCCATTTAAAAAAGAACTGTTCCAAAATGTGATGTAAGTCATAGTTCCCCAACCCTCCCTTTTTTTGGGGGGGTCACTCCGCTAAGGGGCCGAGTCCCCCCCCCCCGCTTCATTTGCTCAACCCCCCGAGCCCGGGAGAGCTCCGGGGGTTATATGGAAAAGGAGGCATCGGGGTACGTCTCCGATGCTCCCCTGAACCAAACCATCCTCCCGCGCCCCAATGATCTCGTAGCTTCATAAGAAGCTACTTGAGAGTCGGGAGCCCAGGGGGCTACGGGGAAGTGGGCGGAGCTTAGCGGGACCCATGAGGCTCCACCTCCTCTCTCTCGCTGAGCAAATGGAAACAGCAGCAAGACAGGTGAGTGTGTGCAGGGGAGGAGTGGCATCTTCAATTTGCAGGAGGAAGTGGGGGGATAGGGGCCACCTCACTGTGTTTTCCAAGTAAAACCCCAGCATGACAGTTATGAAATTTTTTCTTTTATTCTACCCCTTTTACCACAAGATGCCGCAGTCCAATTTCCAGTATATAAAAAGGGGGACAGGGATAAACTGGCACATGGTATAGCCATTTTGAGAAGCGCTGAACTCAGGGGAGAGCAGACAAGACAGTTGACAAAAGGGAGCCAGGAACAATCGTTCCAGGGACAGGGGAGAGCCTACTGTCTATCAGACCCATCGCAGATTTTAGAGAACTTGGGCTTGAGGGTCCCGGGATAAGGCGAACGGCCACAACCCAGAAGTGACTTTCCCCACAACCCCTTTCAGAGCAGCCCACGGGGGGGTCCGCGCAAGAGGTCCACCGGGTGTCAGATTTTCTGGGGGGGCCCCTCTGGGGGCTTGTAAACAGTATGGCCACATCGCCAGGAAGTGTCGCGAACGGAAGGGCAGACCGGGGTTAAACTCCCAACCGCCGCAGTAGGGGGCGTCCGTGGGGGGGGAACAAAACCAAAGCCCATGCGTGAGGATACGATCTTTAGCCATATCCTGTTATGGAAGCAGAGCTAGAAGGCAAAAAAGGTGCACTGCCCGTTGTACTGGTCAAGTGTACCCGATCCCCTTTGAGTCTTTGAAACACTTCGGCACATGAGGGGAGCCAGAAAAAGGCACGTCAATAGGCTGAGGGCAGCCAACAAGTAGCTAAAGTACAAGGATATTTGGATGCGGGTCCGACTTTTGGACAAACATTGGAAAGAAGGAGTTGTGCTGGGGGATCACCCACCCCAAGGGGGGAGTGGATGTGATCCGGGGCAAAAAGTGCCCCCCAACCTGGATCACCCCCTCTATGCCAAAGAGGGCCAAAAAAGGCACGGCCACCACGCACCGGCCCCCAGAAGGTCCTACACGAGGGTGGGGAGCTGCAGTCTGCAAAGAGCCCACATCCAGTCGACCCTTTGGGCAGGAAGGGTCAGTGAAACCCCAATCAAGACCCCGACACGACACGAAAAAATTTGAGCTGCCGGGGGAAAACCCAAGGGAATTGAAGGGGCTGGAAGTCGGGTTGAACCAGTCTCACGGGAAGAGTCACAGAACCGACCACGGGTGCTGGGGCCCTTCCCCACCGTGGAGAGGGATGTGAAACCCGGAGATGCCTAAAACGTCATGGACAGCGATTTACCATTCCTGCGAATACCCTAAAGCCGAAGTCCAGTTCCTGGAGAAATATCTCCCGCGAGGGGACGTCATGCTATGGACCAACAAGGTTGGCCTGGACCTAGCAGTGGGCGCCGAAGGGGCAGCCTCCGGGGCAAAATGGAATGGCCCGGGTATTATGGCTCAGGGGAATTGACCGCAGAACCCGATCCAGGCAAAAACAGCTCGGGAAGAAACCTCTGGGAATTCCAGGGGGCTTTCTAAAGACATGATGAAGACTTGGGGTGTGCTTCTACCATCGGCAAAAATCCCCCCGGGCGATCCCCGCCTTTTAGAGAACGTACCCGACAAATCCACCCAAAATGTCCCCAGAAAGTGAAAGACATTGGGCCAGCATGCTTTAAAAACGGGTAAATTCAAGAGTCAAAGCCCCGGGGCTGCCCCTGTCGTTTGGTGCAAAAAAGGATGGTATCTCGGGTTTCGCGAGACTACAGGAACTAAATCCCAACCATTCGGATCCCTATCCCCCCCCGCGGATTGAAGCCCTGTCCCTCAGCCATGCAAATTCTTTTCGACCCCACCTGGCCACGGTACTGGCAGTACCATGGCTGAAAAGGAAAGGGGCAAAGACAGCTTTCATTCTCCCTAGGGACTCTACAATTTCAATCAGATGCCGTTTGGTTTTCCAACCCCCGGGGACATTCCACGGCTGAGGAACACGGCAGGGGATTTTAACTTGAGTCGGTGCTGATCTACCGGACGTTTGGGTGGTGTTCGGGAATTCGTTCGACGACCATTTTTCAGAAACTGCGGCGGGGTTCTGGAACGACTACAACCCAGGGGTTTAAGATAAAGCCAAAGAAGTGCCAGCTTTTCCCAGCACAAATAGATACTGGGGCAGTGGCACTTGGGAAGGGGGTACACCCGGCCCCCAAAAGGGTGGGGGCAGCCCCAAAAACGGGCCTGGGCCGTGTAACACGAGAGGTGCGGGCTTTTCCGGGATTGCTGGTTTTACCAAAGGTTTAACCCCTTTCGCTCATTTAGGGGCCCCTTAAATGAGTTATTTAAAAGGATACTCCCGGAGTCCAAAGAATCGCCCTATTGATTTGGGGCCTCGGCAGCAAGAGGCTTTTGAAGCGTAAAAGGGGCGCTACCATTTCTCCAATCGGCCTATGCGGGGTTCGAAACCCCCTTTCTGCTGTATACTGACGGGAGTCACAGGGTTTTGGGGTTTCTGTCCCGGGCCAGAAGGGCGAGAGAGAGTAAATTCTTTGCCATCGGTCCCTTTCGGGGGTTGGGGAAAAACCCGGGTTGGGCCCCGGTGGGGCCCTGACTGAAAGGTTCCAAGTACCTACAGGTGCAGAGGGGAGTCATGACAGACAACAAACCCATTGGCGCATTTGGGAATGCTAACTTGGGGCCCCCCGACCAAAATGGGTGGCACACTCTCAAAAACCAATTCTGCATTAAGTTCCTCAGAGGGAAAAAGGGGAAAGCCGATCCCCCCTCGGGGCCCAGCCAGACTACCATCCCGCAGCATTGATGAGGGAAATTTAAAAGGGCACTGAAAGCCCCCCTTTTGCCAGTTCCCCCGCGTTCCCGGATGTGGCACACTCAAGGGGGTGGGTCGGGATGCCCATGGTGTTGGGAAAGAAAAGTGGCGTTGGCAAGGGTCCGGGTGGGTTTCCCAAATTTACAGAAAGTGAAGGGTGGGTCCGGCCCGGGTCGGCCCCGCCAAGGGGCAGGGCCCCCTGACCAGAAGGGGGAAAAGCTGTTTTAGGCATGGGATAACTGAGGTTTTTCCCGGGCTCCTGTCCGGGCCTCTACTTACAAAAAAGTTGCAGCACAGACAACAGATTGTTATCCCCATGTCATTTGGACCAAGGGGTGCTCGGGAAGCCCCTGAAGAGGGGCCCATTTTGGGAGTGACAAAACCCAAATGGCTTCAACACTGGTTTTAAATGCCCTGACTTTTAACATGGTGTCTGAAGCTTGCCTCAAGTGTCGACCTGTGGGTTAAGTAAAGCACTGAACAGCGGCTCCTGTTTAGACCATCCGACATCCGCCCCCAAGCTCTTGAGATTGACTAGTCAGATGGGGAACCCGCCTCTGGGCATTCATACTGTTTTGGGCATGACGGATCATTTTACTAAGTATGCTGTCTGTACCCACTAGGGGCAACTGCAGAGTCTGCTGCTGACGGTCGTAAGCACTTTTTTAAAGGTTTTTGGGTCCACAGAGGATACATTCCGACCAAGGAGCATGTTTTTTAAGGGGCATAATACGAACTGTACAGTTGTAGGGGTTAGCGTTCCCGTACACCCGTACACCGGAGGGGGAACGGGGCTTGTGAGCGGTTTTTAAAGCCCCTTATTCAGATGCTGCGGACTTTAAGACAAGCCAAAAAAGGGTAGGGGGCGTGAGTACCGCCTGACTGATGTTGGCCTATAACAATAGGGTGCACATACCCCATTAACTCCCCACACAATTTTTATGTTCGGAAACCGGGGCGAGAGATGAGGATCTTCACCCCCCCCCCCCGCCCCCCCCGTCCCCGACAGAATCCCACCCCCCCCCCGACCACTACCCCCCCCCCGGGCCTGGGCCCCCCCCCCCCCCCCGGAACACCGCCGCGACCGACGGGGCACAAGGTTGGGAGAGGCGTCTAAAAACAAGTGGTCCCCCCCCCTCCTAAAAACCCCCCGGGCCTGTGCAAAACGTTTTTTCCCCCCCAGGTTATCGGGTCATGGTCCAGGGCAAAAGAGCCCCCCCTGGGAATTGGGGGTGGGAGGTGGGGAGGCGGACCCATAGGGTCAAGAGAAGGTGGACCCTGCCCTCCCATCTATGAGTAGAGCCAATAGGGCAGGGGCCCATCACGAAATCTACACAAAAAATGTTGAGGCGCTGTGATTTTGAAAGGGCCCCAAACTACCCGAAGTACCTACCCCTTTCAGCAGCCTCCCTTAAATTAGGAAAGGGGGCTGTCCCATTGCCGGTCTCAACTGGGTTCCAGCGTACAATCTGCCACCCAGGGGAGAGTTGGGCAGCCAAAAACTCCTTCCCCGGGGGTTGCCTGAAGCCCCTGAGCCTACAGCCCCACGTAGGGCCCCAGATCCAACGCTGGTTCCCCCCCCCCCCAGCCTTGCCAAGATAGTTTGTGTGGGGGGGGTTTTTCGAGGATGCCAAATTTTAGGGGGGGGGTATGGGGGGAAATGGCCACCCACTGTGTTTTTCCAAGTAAAATCCCATGCAAAGACAGTTAAATGTTTTCTTTTATTCTACGTTTACCACAAGAGCCGCATGTCCCCAATTTCCAGTATATGCAAAAGAGGGACTGGTATAAGCTGGCACATGGGAGTAGCCATTTTAAAGCGCTGAGACTCAGGGAGAGCAACAAACAGTTGACTAAAGGGCCAGGATACACACGTTCCAGGACGAGAGACCTCTGTCTAACAGACACCATCGCAGAGAGAGAAGAGAACCCTGGACAAAAGGCAAGCTGCCAAGAAAGAGGGCTGTCTCAGCCCCACATCCCTTTAAACCCAAGGGTCTCACCTGAGGGCAGGAATTGGGCCCGGGCCCTCTTTAGGTACCTCAGGGATGCTAACGCCAAGCTCAACTTGAGAAGGCCTGATTCATTTTTTTATCAGGCTCAGTTTTCAGGCCAAAAGGGGTTTTTTTTCCCCGAAACCCTACTGTTTAGGACTTGGAGATTTCTACGCACCATTAGCTACTTGAACCGTTTTTACGGAGGGGAAAATTTGCACATGTGTGTTTTGGGGGGGAAGTGGGAAAAACCATTCAAGCGTGTAACTGCTTGCTGCACCACGACCCCTGCAACTGCCACCACACAATTGTTCCCATTGGGGCTTTCGGATTAAAAAAGGGAAGGGGTTATCGGCCTTTCCGAACCCCACGGTTAGGTAAAGTTACCACTCCAGAGAGTACCTTTTTGGGGGCGCTGGCACACAGGGCCCGAAATACTATTTGTAAATTTATTGGGGATCTGTTCACCAACTTGTTTTCCGAAAATTCGTAAAACAAAACCCTTGTTTACTGGTGTTGGGGGCGGGTTTTTTGTCCTGACTTTGCTTATTCCGAAAAATGCCCCGGGACACGGCTTACATTCATGCTTCAGTGTGTGCAGGGGGGGAGGTGCACTTTAGTGTTTTGTGAGGGGGGGATGTGGTGCTTCAGTTTGGAGGGGAGGGTGTGCATGCTTCGTGTGTTACGGGGGAATGTGGGGAGTGTGCATGCTTTTATGTGTGTCATACAGCCACCCCCCTGATTTGGTGGGTTCTCCTGCAAATGGGGTCATACCTCCCCCCCCGGAGTTCAGCAAAATCTCCCCAGAAATGAAAGCAGCCGCCGGGCCTTTCGGGACGCGCATGCGCCTGAAGCAGGGGACCGTAAGAATTAAGCAAAAGTCAGTAACAGTCACATTCAGGTTAGTTTTTACACCTTGTTCCTTTATCTCACAACCCATTCCTCAAGCCTCCAGTTCTCATGCGCCCCTGCTTTGGGGGGTTTCATTTGAAGAGGGCATAAGAGATCTTTCCCTTTCCCCGGCTGCGCTCTAAGGCTTGTTTACAAAAGGGGTTTTTTTACTCCGTGTTCAAGTGCTTTGTAGATCCGTCCTGGGAAAAGACAGAGCGGGCCCCCCAAACGGGCAAAAATTAGCTGAATTTCACGCGGGCAAGAGGAAGACGCAGCGGCGTTCCAAAATGAAGATCACCCCCGCGTTTTCAAAAAGGGCCCCTCGGGCCCCTTTTTGCAAACACGTGGGCGTTCTCCCTATGTTGGAAAAAAAAAACCTGTTCATAAGGGGGGGCTGCAGGGGAGTGGGGGCATGAGCGGCATGTCAACTCTTATACATAATGAAAGTCTTTTAGGTTCCCCGCAGTGCAGAGCCCTAACTTGACGTTTTATTTTAAAAGGTAAATAGAAAGATAAAGGGCTATACCTTCCCCGTATGGTTTTCTTTGCCCGCAAAAGCCCATGGGCCCCCATACTTTTCCCCAAATGGCCCCGCATTTTTTCAATTTTTTTCCTCTACATTAAAAGGGGGCTGGGATAAAAGGGCTGCAGCGTTTTTAAATTTTTAAATCCACAGTGGAACCCAAAATTTTTACTAAATTGTAAAGTATTTTGATTTCAGTGGGCTCAGTTTTGTAATCCCCTGCCCGAATTTTCCCCCGCAAAAAAAAAAATTTTTGTGAAAATTTACAGCGTTTTCTGTTTCTATGTGCACTTACCTAATAAAAAGTAATTTATGTTTTTTCATTGCACTCAAGTCTGACTAAAAAACAGCATTATCCACCTGGCTGGGTGTAGTAGTTTCACAAGAAAGACAACGCTTGGGTGTGGGGAATAAGGGGTTCCCCCCGGGGCGCCAATTTTTGCTTGAATAAGGGGGGGGGGGGGGGTGCCCGTCGGCCCCCCCCCCCCCCCCTAGACTTGCCCTTCCAGGGGGGCGGGATTGCGCCCCGGGATAATTTGCCGGGGACTTTCCCCCCCCTCCCGGGGGCTTCGTCGAGAGGGGGGGAGCCCACGGAATCCACTGTTTTCTATAGAACTGTGGATTAAACCCTAGTTACGGATGGAAATTTGGGGCCGGGACTGCAGCGCAAATCCGGGGCACCGTACGGCTCCAATCCCCTGGGCCCAAAAAACTGTGTGAACGGCCCCCTTTTTTTTTTTTTTTTAAGGGTTTCCCCCCCATTTAAAAAAGATTCCCCCCTCGCTGTAAATTCAGGGATTGGTTTCAGCCCCTCAATGCTTTTTTACTTTTATGCTAACTTTGAGCAGGGGGGGGCAAATTTAATTTTTCCCCGGGGCCGGGGATGAGAAAGTGGGATGGTTTTTTAAAAGGGGCCCGACCCAATTTTTAAACCCCTTTAAAACCGCGGGGACCCGGGTTTTTAGGCGGCCGGGGCGGGGCGTTCGTCTGCAGCGACTCTTTTTTTAAAGTCGCTGCAGACATCGGGGGTTTTCGGCCCCCGGGCCGCACTGCCGCTGGGATCGGGGCTGAAATACACAGCCCATCCCCGAGCATGTCCCGCAGGCATCGGGGAGCGGGAGGGAAAACCCCCCACCCGATGCTTTTTAAACCCCTTTTAAATTTCGGCGGTGCGTTCCGCCCGCGCAATCAAAGGGATCCCCCCTCCCGCGGGTGATGGGGCCCCCCGGTTTAAACCCACAAGCCCGGGGAACGGCTGCCCCAGTCCCGTCTGGGACCTAGCGTGGGCCCCCGAGTTGTCTGTGTAAGAAGCCAGTGATTTGGGAAACCCCTGGGGTGCTGTCCTAATCACTGCCTGTGGGCAGACTGACACAGATTACATGGGAATTTGCATATATGAAATTTCAAAACATTACAAAAAAGGGAAAAAAAAATTTTTTAAAAAAAGTTAAAAATTCTCCCTTATGGGAGTCAAAAAAAAAGTACAAAAAAAACATAAAAAGTGTAAAAAAAAGAATAAAAAAAATAAATAATAAAATAAAAATAAATATTTAATAAAAAATAATTGTACATAAAATTACACGCACAAAAAAAACCTACACATATTGGTATCCACACGACCATAATAACCTGTAGAATTATCTAACAAGTTATTAAGTGTGAAATGTTAATGTGTAAAAAAAAAAATGAAAAAAACAAAAAAAATTTTTGGAAAAAAAATAAAAAAAAATACTGCAATTATTTATAAGTGTACTTAAACTATTCCCTTATAAAGTACAACTTGTCTTGAATAAAACGAGGCCTCATCCAACTGCGTCATTGAAAAAATAAAAAAGTTACAACTGTTTAAATGCAAGGAGGCCAAAACTAAAAAAATGTTCTGGTCATTAACTACTTTTCAGGCGTTCGGCTTAAGGGGTTAAAAAAAAAATTGTTTTGGATGTTTATTTTTGTGGAAACTTACACTGTACCCTCAGTAAGGCAGGTATATAGATGCATCCCCCAGTAAGGCAGGTATAAAAAAGCTTCAAAAATACTTGCAAAATTTTTGGGACTATTCACTTCCAATGGCGGGACTAACTGAACCCAGTACGGGGCAGCTCTACCTATATCTCCTGGGAAAAATTAACAGTGCAGCTAATTGCGAGAAGCACCACATACCCCCGCTGGTAAAAAATTAATGATAAAAAACTGCACTTTATTTAATATCTGTTCACACCACAGAGAAAACAACATTTTAATATGCTTGGGGAAGGGCACAAATGCAAAAAACCAATAAAACAACCACTCCAACTCTCAAAAAGGTACTACAGTTGCATAAAAATAAATAAAGGCGGGCCAGCTTGCCTAACAATATATGGGGTCCAAAAGGGGTGTAACCACTGGTGTACCACACTATCTGTATTATGGCACCCTTCTGTACCCCTTATTATCAATTGTAGTACCAGCAACCCCCCCCCTCTCATTGAAGTGTTGAGTGGTTTTTTTTTTTATTGTATTTTTGTTTTGTGCAATCCCCCCCTGCAAAACGGGGCTTTTCTTCATGTTGGTGTGAACAAGTATTAACCCCTAAGAACCCCTGGACGTACTCAACTCCCGGTCCCAAAGGGGCCTTGCGGGGATCGCTCCGCGCCCCCCTGCACCTCCCGGGGTTTAGCGCTAATGGCCGCTAACCCCGCCGTTCAGCGAAATGGCAGCATCACCCCCTGCTGTTTAACCCTTTAGATGCCGGGAAAGGGATTTCAGGTGACGGCACGCCCGCCTCCCTGCAGCGATCCACACCAGACATGGCAGCGGGGAGCCCTGGAACGCTCCCTCACTGCCATGTCCTCGTTTCCCCCAATTTCCCGGGCCGCAGACGGGAAGTGGAAAACCGCCATCTTGGTACAGTCTAAGCATTGTCTATGCAAGCATTAGATTGTATTAACGATCCCCCGCCACCTAGTGGTCAAGCACCCTAGGTGGAATTAATGTTACAGTAAAAAAAAAAGTTTTAAAGTACAAAAAAAAGTATTAAAAGCCAAAAACACCTCGCTTTCCCCAATTTTACAAATAAAAACAATAAAAATGTTACACATATTTTGGGAACCCCCCGCCCCAAAAGTCCGATCTATAAAAAGAAATCATCATTATCCCAACTGAAAACTGTAGCAATAAAAAAACCCCAAACCCCAAAATTTCGTTTTTTGGTCATTGACGCACTTAAAAAAAAGGAAAAAAGTGATCAAAAAATCACACATTTTCCCAAAAGCTACGATAAAAATTACACTTCACCCCAAAAAACCCCCTCACTACGTCCGTCAGTCGCACAAAAAGGGCCGTGGGTCAAATTTTAAAAATGAAAAATTTGGAATTTTTTTTTTACGGTACCAAAACATAACGAAACCCTACATGTTGGTATTGCCGGGTTCTATCAACCTGTAGAATACAGAAAAACACATTATATTTACCAAAGAAATTAACCTTTAAAACAAAAAAACCCCCAAAAATGGCAAATACTTTTTTTCACAATTTTTTTCCCACTTGAGTTTTTTTTTCGGTTTCCCATATATTCACATACAGTGAATAAAAAATTTGAAAGTACATCTTGTCCCACAAAAAAAAAGCCCCAAATGTCAAGTAGGTGGAAAAATAAAAAAGTTATGGCTCTGGGAAGGTGAGGAGGGAAAAACGAACGTGTCAACAACAACAAAAAACGCCGGGTCTTTAAGGGGTTAAACTAACATGCAGTTTTTTATCATCTAATTGTTCCCCTAGCAATGGGGTATGTGAGCTGCTTCTCAGCAATTAGCTGCACCTGTTAATTTTTCCCGGGTAGCATATAGGCTAGACCCTGCCGCTACTGGGTTCAGTCTTTGTCCAGCCATTGAGCGTGAATATGCCCCAAAAATTGCAGGTTTTTTTGAGTAATTTAAAGGGTTCCATTTTTTAGGTGTTTTTTCAGGGATATAAAGCTTCCCTCAGTATGGCAGGTACATATAGGTCCCCTCATGAAGGCAGGTATATACAGCTCCCTTCAGTAAGGCAGGTATATAATATATGTCCCCCATCGCCAGTTATAAGATATATGTCCCCTCATTTGGCAGGTATATACAGCTCCCTTCAGTAAGGCAGGTTTTATAGATATATCCCCCCCCGTAAGGCAGGTGTATATAGCTCCCCTCAGTAAGGCAGGTATAATAAAGCTTCCCTCAGTCAGGCATTTTTATAGATATATGCCCCTCAGTCAGGCAGGGAAAATACAGCTCCCTTCATAAGGCAGGTGTATAGATACATCTCCCAGTAAGGCAGTTGTATATAGCTCCCCTCATAAGCAGGTAAAATAAAGCTTCCCTCAGTCCAGCAGTTATATAGATTTATGTCCCCCTCATGGCAGGTAAATAGATCTAGGTCCCAACACGCAAGTATAAAATATAGCTCCCCTCACCAGGTATATAGATATAGCCCCTCAGCGCAGTATATAGATATAGGTCCCCCCGGACAGTTATATACTGTAGATATATTCCCCTCAGTAAGACAGGTATATAGATATGTCCCCTCAGTTAGGTAGGTATAGATATATGTCCCCTCAGTCAGGCAGAAATATAGATTTATGTCCCCTAAGTCAGGGAGGTATATAGATTTGTATCCCTTCAGTAAGGCAGGTATACAGATACAGGTCCCCCCAGCAGGGCCGGGACAAGAGATTTTGGTGCCCTAGGCAAGTACAGCCAATGGCCCCCCCCCCCCCCCCTCGCTCCCCAAAAAATTGCCCTCCCCCCCAATTCCTCTCGGCCCTGCGCCAGTCCTCTCGCTCCCCCCCCCCCCCCCTGCACCAGTTACTCTCTGCCCTGCACCACTATGTCCCCTGCAAAACACCTCCCACAAAACCGAGACCCAAAACTAATTACTACTACTCAAATAATCCTGCTAGACCCGACCAAATCAACCACCTCATGTGACTATCAGTTGTACGCAGGCTCGACAGACATATATTACCGCCATACAGTGACCAGATAGTGGGAGATACTAGTTGTAAGTAGGCTCTGCAGACAAAAAGTGATTACAAATGCAGTTACATTTTTTGACTCACTGGAGACGTCTTTTCCCGATCCCGCGTCGTTCCTTTCCTTTTCTTCTCCATCCGGGTTT
>JAODAL010019043.1:0-5000 GCA_025379985.1 Phyllomedusa bahiana
GAAAACCCCAGTTTTCCGTGCTTGTGACCAACTGAAAAATCTGTGCCGTAGTCAAACCTGTTGGATCTTCTGCAGGATTGCCGTTGGATTCCTGTACATTCAATTTACGTGGCCGACGGCAAGTCCAAAAACCAAATGCTATGTCTAAGATTGCCTACCTTGCTGTAGACTTTATCAAAATAGAGTTGTAAAAGATGAAAACTGGGTACAAAGTAAACATAAATGTGAATTTAGATTATTATATATTATTGAATTTTTACACAAACCAAAAAGGAGGATTAACTGTGCTGGTTAGAGAGCACTTCAGTATACAAACTGGATTCATATATCATCTTTCTTTGTAGTGAATTGCAATGGTGGGGTGGATTTGGGGGCAGGAGGGTCAAACAGTTCAGTGTTGTCAGCAGACACTGCTTTCCTATTCAGATTTTCCATTTCATTCTTGACTGTCTAATGTGTTGTTTGCAGTTTTGCCTCTGCTCTTTCCATACTAGTCTACTGGAAGAACGAGAAGTCTGTAATTATCTTTGGTAGCCCCAGGGTTAGTGCAGAGGTTTTTAGCTTGTTTAATGTCATTGTAATAACCGTCTGCATGAAGTAAAATACTAGACTCTTTCCTGGTTTAATGCATCTCCTTCTTTGGGAGGGAGGAAATGTTTGTTAGAGGAGACTGTTTGTCTGCTGCCTTAAAAGGAAGACCTCATCCCTCCCCGCAGGCATTTAGTCTGGCTCTCTGAAGACTATTATATCATCCAGTGGCTTATGAACTCTTAAAATGTGATAAATTGCCCTTTTCCCCATTTTGCCTTTGAAAGAAGCTGCAATTTATCATTTATAACATCTTATTTTACAGTGAAAGTCCTAATTAGTAAGAATGTTCCAGATTATTAAGGGAAAGTACTCTATATGTAACAATAAATGATACATTTCAGTGTTTGTATGTGATGGAGATCTGACTTTTTGGTGGCTTTATGTGTTTATAGCTCAAATGTATAATATTATAATTAATATTAAAAGAGTTACCCTAAAAATGATTTGACATGACTTGTTGAGGTCCAGCAGTTTAGTTCACAACAGTATTAAGGCTGCATCAACACAGCAAAGCACAAATACATGTTCCAAGTTTTTTTTTTTTTATAAACAGCGGTCTATGGGGATGGTTTACAGTTGTTTTTTTTTACCATTTTCAAAATCCTTGCTGTGTAAAAAGACACTAACTGGTTTCAGTTTTCACCATCCATGGAGAACTGCTCATGTATGACTAAATAAGGTGCTTTGGCACAGTGCAGGCTACCATAAATTGGTAATGGTTTTGCAGTGTGTTAGAAGCTTGATTTCCCATCTGCTGCTTTGCTTCTTAGGCTATGGTCACTTTTGCATTTTGTCATTGCTCTCACCCCTAGAGGTAGCATGAGGCGGCGTCTACCTGCTCAGGGGCTGCTCAGATAGTGCAGCTTATACAGAATGGCATATCAATGAGTGCTGTGGCAAGAAGATTAACTGTGTCTGTCAGGAGCCGGGAGAAACCAGGAGACAGACCAGTACACCAGGAGACATGGATGGGAATAACCGTGCAGCAGGACCGCTATCTCCTCCTTTGTGCAAGGAGGAGCAGTGAAAGAGCCCTGCAGAATGACCTCCAACAGGCCACTAATATCCATGTGTCTGCTCTAACTGTCAGAAACAGACTCCATGAGGGTGGTATGAGGGACCGACGTCCACAAGTCGATGTTGTGCGTTAAGCACAACACCATGCAGGGTGATTGGCATTTGCTAGAAAACATTGGCAAATTCAACATTGGCATCCTGTGCTCTTAACGGATGTGGGCAAGTTCACATTGAGCACATGTGACAGAAGTGACAGAGTCTGGAAACGCGATGGAGAATGTTCAGGGATTTATTCTGATTGCCAGATTAGAGTTGAGAAGGAATTTTTCCCTAAAATGAGGTCTAGGGCCTCTGTTATGGCAGTACTAATGTAACTGACATATGAGGTCCAGCTCAAAATATGAAACAAGAGGACCTGTGTCTGGGGTCTATTTTTTTTACCATCACTATGGCAGCATTGGGGCCAACATTTATAGCTGGGTCACAACATTATCAATTCCCTACCAATGAAGGAATATGCAGCATCACCAGCTGTCTCTGACGCCCAGCCTAGTGGGTGGGAGCACCAGCTCTGGCCTTGCCTAGTTCTAGGCCTTTTGGTAGGGTCTTGCCTTTTTCCTGGCCTTGTGGTAGGGCCCGGCCTTGGGGCAGAAAAATAAAACAAACTACTGGCCTATGTTTGTGTATAAAGAGTGTAAAGTGTGTGTGTGTTTATATAGTGTATGTGTGTGTATATAAAGTGTCTATCGCATGTGTATGTGTTTATATAGCGTGTGTGTTTATTGTATCTATATTGCATGTGTGTGTGCATATTGCATTTGTGGATGGTGTGCATGTGTCTATATAGCATATGTATGTAATGTATACATACCCTGTTTCCCCGAAAATAAGACACCCCCGAAAATAAGACAGTGCATTTTTAGTTATGCAATTCAGAGTTTAGCTGCTTATGCTGCTGTTTGTGATGAAATCACTACAGTATATTAATACATGTTGATGGTTTGTTCAACAATAAATGTGAATTATTGTTCATAGAAAAAAAAACTTCCCCTAAAAAAAGTCTTAGCTCCTCTTTAGGAGCAAATATTAATATAAGACACTGTCTTATTTTCGGGGAAACAGGGTATTGGGCCACATGTATGAAAACTGTCTAGTTCTAAAACTCTCTTTGTTGCCCACAGCAACCAATCAGAGCGCCCCTTTAATTTTTCCAGAGGACTATATGAAATTAAAGGGGAGCTCTGATTGGTTGCTATGGACAACAAAGCGAGTTTTAGACCTAGACAGTTTTCATACATGTGGCCCATTGTTTGCGTGTATAGACCATACTTGCCAACTTTTGAAAGTGGCCTTCATGTAGATTTTGAATTGCAGCTTGCCGCCTTGATGGCTTGAGTGGGCCACACCCCCTGTTTTACATGATATGCCCTCCTTTGCACAATGTGGTCCCTATGCACCAAGTGATGTCAGAGTGTATTCTAAAAGTTACCAGTACTTGATATGACAGGTACAAATGAAATACCTAAACTTGCCCCCTAGCAGTAAAACTGTCCCTGCCGGTGGTTTACCAGATTGGTGGCAAACCTACTATAGCAGGAAATTTACCCACTCTTCAGGGAGCTCAGGAGGACTCCCCCTTTTTAGGGAGTCTCCCTGACAATCAGGGAGAGTTGTTGAGTATGGTATAGACATAGCATGTGTATATCCCCATTGATCCCAAGAATATTTATTTTTCTGGAGGATGGGGAGGAGGGAGTGCAGACACTTTGGTTGTATGGACACCTGAAATTCATGCTGGAGTTATACCTCATGGGGCTTTAGTCTTTCTCTGGATCAGCACTTTAGCATAATAGGCTTAACTGGATGGATGTCCTTTTTCAGCCTTACAAACTATGTAACTATGTACTGTATCTATTGCACGTTTTACCATCCTCTCCCATCCAGACTTACAGTTAGCATCCCTGGTAAGGTTAAACTGCCATTCAGAGCTACACATTGTATAGAGTTATATTCTATGCCAATAGCTGTTTATAGTTAGACTATGTTTGCTGCAGGCAGGATAGCACATGTAAAGATGTCTGCACATCCTCCATCTTGTATTATATCTTATGCACATGTAAATATGACTGCATTGCCTTGTGTATACTTTATGTTTGCATGCAGTTACATCACAGTTAGTGTATGTTTTGTATCTTCCACAGTTTTACACTACCTTATGCAATAAAGTTGAAATACGGACATCGCTGTTTGTCATTGCTTGCTGGGAAAGAGTTTAGCTGCCTGTCAACTTTTGCTCCACACACATAGGGAGGACAGAACAGTAAAACAGCGGCTTCTAAACAGGCTGGATTGAGGATTCCTAACCGTCACAGTGCAGCACGGCCGCAGTAGGACAGCGGCTTTCTACAGGCCTGGATTACAGAGAATCCTAATCTTGCACCGCGTCACAGTGCAGCAAGGCTGCTACGGGACACATGTGGCAGATACAAGTGAGTCAGCCTGTCACAGCGTCACCATTTCAGAAAGAGACAGCACATGATATGTGACAAAGTCTTATGCCTCAGTAAGCTCTAAAAGCTCAAAGAAGTCAACGAGCAGCAGTAGAGGTCAGGCTGAAGCTAAGGCGGCCAAAGAACAGGCAAAATTTGCTGAACAGAAATGCAGTTGAAAGATTAAACGGTGCAGCTGGAAGCAGAATCCAGAGCACAGCTAGAAGCAGGAAAGGCACAGCTGGAAAAGGCACAGCTGGAAAAAGAAAAGGCACAGCTAGAAGCAGAGTCCACAGCGCATCTGGAAATAAAAAGGGCACATCTGGAAGCAGCAATGGAAAAAGTAGCAGTGGAGAGAGAAGCTGCAGTTGCTGAGGCAGAGGCTTTACAGGAAGCAGTCAATCCCACAAGTGAGAGACTCAATAACATTCTTGAATCTGAATACAGAGATCGTGACAACTCGCGGCATACTTCAGACTACGTATTGCAACATGCTAAGTCAGATGCCAGCCTACATTCAGGTCCAGGAGCTTATGAGTTACAGAAAAATCCTGTTACACGGTATGTAACCACAGGTAATCAAGCATCCTACATGAAAAAAGAGAGCAATTTTAAAAACTGTCAACCTTCAGCGCAACCTGTACCCAAAACAATGAACTCATGCCATCATGCTCTTAAAGAAGGAACAAGTAGATGGTGACTTTTACAGCAATAACATGTTCAGAAATCACTATAACCTGCCAGAATTCCACTCACCAACCTCCCTCCAGATACATCTAATAGTAATCAAGGGATGTCTGATCTCCTCGGATTATTTGCAAGACATGAGCTAGTAGCAAAAGGGCTCACAAAGTTTGATGACTGACCTGAAAGGGACAGAGTATGGCAATCTTCATTCAAGAA
>JAODAL010019043.1:10000-73083 GCA_025379985.1 Phyllomedusa bahiana
ATGGTGTCCGCGCTGCACCGAGTGGGATGGTCATGTGCCCTGCATGGCGCACGTGTTCAATCTGGTTGTGGAATGAAAAGGTTCCTGAGTCTATCCTCCGATCTTCAGAACATTCTGAAAAATGGCCAGGAAACTGTGCATGCACTTTATCCATTCGTACCAAAGCCAGGAACACCCTCCTCGAGTTTGCAGCGGCAGAAGGCCTCCCCAACACACTTGATATGCGATGTTTCCCACCCGCGTGGATTTTCCAGCCTGCACATTGTTGGACCCGACTGTATGAACAGAGAAAGGCCATTAACGATTTTTTGTTGATCCTGACAGACAGAAGTACTCCCCTGTGTAACTTTTTGATGTCAGCTCAGTGGCTGGGCTCATGCGTGGACACCTGCCGTTTGTTGAGGCCATTCGAGGAAAGGCGACGTTATTTTGTCAGTTCGCCAGGACTACGGGATGAATAAACATCATTCCACTGCTTCACTGTCCTGGAACAGATGCTGAAAAATCCTTGTCTGGCAGGGGACTGGAGATCTTGGCGGACTATATCTCGTGGCCACATGAGTCCTCGGTGGGGACTGAAATGGAGGAGGAGGAGGAGGAACATTGGAGCAGGAAAGCGCACTGTCCTGGTGGAAATGAGTGGATTTTCTACCCCAGGTGACAAGAGGGAGGAGCATGGAGCAGCTGGAGGCGGGGATGGGATGAGGAAGACGAGGCAGATGACCCTCAAGCACGTGGCAGTATACAGTGGAAATGGAGGCAGGGAAGCCACTCGGAGGTCACTTGTGCAAGATGGCCCGCAGCATGCTTATTTGCCTGGCTAGTGACCAGCCGAATAGTCAGCATTCGGCAGAGGGATGACTTCGGTCTCCACCACTATGGACCTCGCTACCGGTCCAAAATGGGGCCTTTTTCCCAGCTATTGAGAGGGAAAGACAAAAAATCAAATACTATAGGGAAATCCTCCGTAATTAGTTGGCTGCTTGACTATGTGCGGCATCGTCCCTCCTCTGACAGGTCTGCCGGGGGTTCCTGCAGCGCTCACGTCTACTGCCGGCGGCTGCTGGGGGAAAGGTGGGCGGGAAGTGGGGGGGGCGGGTGGTGAGGTGCCTTAGTACCTGACTCCATCAGTAGTAACTAAGTCTGGAGTCACTGGATGGCAGCTTCCTTCACCCGCCTTCCCTAGGCATTGAGGAGGGCAAGTCGCCAGGCAGCACAGCAGGACCTGGCGCAGTCCTGAACCACAGGTGGTGGCCTACTTGGACAGCACTCTGCCACCCCGTTAGAGATCCGCTGGACTACTGGGCAGCCAAAAAAACTGGTGTGTCGGCTGCATCTTGCCGAGATTGCCAGTGGGAGAAGCTGTCTGCACCGGCCAGTAGTGTGGCATCAGAGCGGGGCGTGTTCAGTGCCGGCGGGGGGCATCGGTTACCCCAAGGAGAAAACCGCTTCGTCCAACGGGACAATGTGGCATACGACTGACCGTTGTCAAGATGAATCAGGCGTTGATCGGCAGGATTTCCACACACCAGTGCCTGAGGCTTCAGTCTGGGTTCAAACTACCTGCCTCTGCCACTATTCTGATGCCGCCACCCACTGATGCCAAACATCTGCTGACAGTTTTTCCATCTGCCTACCACCATCTTACCAGGGACACTGGTATTGCACCCACCTCAACACTCTTGTCATTGTGCCACTCTATGGACTCAGCTGCTGCTGATGCTGTTTGCAGTTGCCGTGACATCACACACTTGTCTTTGTGCCACTGTCTGAACCTCATGCTGCTGCTGTGGGCTGCTGCATGTCCCCACTACTGTTCATTGTGCACTGCCCTGACCTCATGCTGCTGCAGCCGTGACCTCAGCTCTCAGTCATTGTGACACTCTGTGGCTTCTCCTGTTTTGCCACCTCCAGAATGTCCATTGTGCACTGCTGATCTCATGTGCTGCTGTCGTGACCTCCACACTGTTGTGATTCTAGCCACTCTGTGGCCTATACTGATTTGCCTGTCCCCAGAATGTTCATTGTGCCACTGCCTGAATCTCATGCTGCTGGCTGTCGTGACCTCCACCATGTTTCATTGTGCCACTCTGTGGCCTAATACTGTTTAGCCGCCTCCAGAATTCATTGTGTCACTGCCTGTCTCATTACTGCTGCTGCCGTGACCTCCATACTGTGTGATTGTGCCACTCTGTGGGCCTAATACTGTTTTGCCGCTCCAGATTGTCATTGTGCCACTGCCTGAATCTCATGCTGAAGCTGTCTTGATTGACCTCACCAACTGTATTCATTGTGCCCTCTGTGGCCCTAATCTGTTTGCTGCCTCTCAGATGTCATTGTGGCATGCCTACCTCATACTGCTGCGCCGTGACCTTCCACTCTGTTTATTGTTCCCACTCTGTGGACTTATACTGTTTTTGCTGCCTCCAGAACGGTCATTTTGCCACTGCCTGATCTCATACTGCTGCCGCCCGTGACCTCCACACTGTGTGATTGTGCCACTCTGGTGGACTAATACTGTTTTGCGGCATCAGAATGTCATTGTGCCACTGCCTGATGTCTCATACTGCTGCCAGCCGTGACCTCCACCACTGTGTGATTGTGCACTTGTGGCCCTAATATGTTTTGCCGCCTCCAGAACTGTCATTGGACACTGCCTGATCTCATGCTGCTGCTGTCGTGACTCCACACTGTATCATTGTGCCACTCATGGGCCTAATACTGTTTTGCGCTCACAGAATGTCATTGGTGCCACTCACCTGTACCTCATACTGATGCCGGCCGTGACCTTCGCTCTCAGTTCATTGTGCCCACTCTGTGGCTTCCTCGTGTTTTGCCCACCTCCAGAATGTCATTGTGCCACTGGCCATGACCTTCATGCTGCTGTGGGCTGCCGCCGTCCACCTCCACACTCTGTCACTAATGTTGACCACCTGAGCTCTCAGCTTGTTTTTTTCAGCATTTCGCTTGGCATGGACTTTATCAGGCTAACATTCGCCGCTGAGCTTTTTTTGGTCTGTTTTGCCCTCTTAAGTGCCCAGGGAATTTTATAGTGGAAGCGGTTTCTAAGAGCTAGCGGCAGTCATCTGCGTCTCGTCATACTAAAAACACAACATTGTTGAAGACCAAACCAAGCTCCCTCTGCATATTTATGCATGGCACAAACGTTCTACAGCATCCCTGCAGGCTCTGTGCAGCCTGGGATGAGGAAATAGCTGACTTCCTTTTTAAACGCAATGCGTGCGAAGTAATTCGGAACGAAACGAAATTTTGTCGGAACAAATTCGGCGAAGTGACCGACCGAATCGTAATTTTTGTAGAAAATTCGCCCAATCTCTCTTCTCTCTCTCTCTCTCTCTCTCTCTCTCTCTCTCTCGTTATATATTTTATATTATACATTATATATACTATATATTATTCTATATATACTATATGCCCCCTGTAGCATTATGTGGTTAGGTATATTCAGAGGGTTTGTGGTAAATCTAAAGGCGGTAGCAGACGACAGCAGCTTGTCGTGGGGCCTTTTCCCAGAGTGCAGGGGGGCTCGCCAACACATCTACTACCCCGGTATTTCGGCTTCAGCGCCCGCCGGCAGCAAACATAACAGTTCACTGCCGGAAGATGCGGAACTGTGGGGGCCGGTGCATCCTGCCTCTGAATGCCCGGGCCCTCTGGCCCGAGTGTTCAAAGGCAGGACTGTCAGGTGTTAGCGGAGCAAAGCGCTGCTGGCACTCCGCTCTCCTAATGAGCCTGCTACGCGCAGGCGCTGGCCTACAGTGTTGACTTGGGCAGCGCGTGACGACGCCCGTGCAGAGCACAGACTTCTGGGAGCTGAGCTGCGATGGGAGGGCGAGAGGACCTGCGTGAGTAACCTAGGGCGAGTAAGGGATTTCTTTTTTTTTTATATAATGGAACCCTTCCTGCCTGTTATATAGCCCCTCCTGCCTGCCAGTTTTGTATATAGCCTGCTACCTGTATATAGCCCTGTCTCCTATATATAGCCCCCCCCCAAAGCCCTGTCGCCTATATATTGCCCGGCATGCATCGTATATAGCCTGCCTGCCGTATATATAGCCCTGCCTGGCCTGATACATCCAGGCCCTACCTGCTATATAGAGCCGCCTGTATATCGCCCATGACTGCCTATATATAGCCCAAGCCTGCTGCCTATGTATAGCCCTGCCTGCCTATTTATAGTCCCCAATGCCCTGCTTGCCTTTATATAGCCCCCCACAGCCCTGTCTGCCTATATATAGCCCTGTCTTCCTATTTATGGCCCCATAAATCCCTGCCTGCCTATATATAGTCCCTATAGCCTACCCTTTGCCCTGCCTGCCTTTATATTGCCCCTATTGCTTACCCTATGCCCGGCCTGTCTGTATGTGCCCCCTATAGTCTACCCTAAGGCCTGCCTACCTACATATATGGCCCCTATAGCTACCTAAACCTTGCCTTCCTACCTATATGGCCCCTATACCCTGCCTGACAATCTATATGGGGCCCTATTGCTACCTAAACTCTGCTTGTCTATTTGGGGCCCTATACTCTACCTAAACCCTGCTTGACTGCCTATATGGTACTCTATAGCTACCTAAACCTTGCCTATGTGGGGACCCTATTGCCTACCTAAACCTGGCCTATCTGGGGGCCCCTATAGCCTATGTAAACCCTGCCTGCCTAAATGGACCCCATATATCCGGGGGGGGGGGCAGGGAGTGAGGTGTTGGAAAAGTGAGGATGCTAATATATTTGTGTATAAATCTGCAGGGAAAACTAACCAGGAAAAGTCATCATAATGGTCTGGAGCGGATGCAGAACAAAAGGGAAAGTCAAGGACATCAGAAACGTCACCTGTGAGTCACAAGACGTAACTGCACTGTAATCATTGATATGTCTGCAGAGTCTGTGTACACTGGTAATCACCACTATATGATCACTATATGGTGGTTATATACAGTTTGCAGAGCCTGTGTACGCTAGTATATACCACTATATGGTCACTATATGGTAGTACTATTGGTCTTTTTTTACTGATTAGTAATAGTGTAGGGGTATTATTCAGTCACTATGTGGTGGTAATTTGTGGTCATGTTCTGGTGGTATAATTAGGTCCATATGTAGTAGTGTTATTGGTAATGTTGGTCTTGGTATTGTGGGATTTGTTTGGTAGCAGTATGATAGTGAGAAGTATTATCTAGTAACTGCATATCCTGGTAATTGTTCGTGGTTGGGGAGGCGGGCGAGGGGTGGGTAGGGGGCCCCATCCAAAAGTTTGCTATGGGGCCCAGGCTTCTCTAGTTATGCCTCTGGGTATATATACCCCCTGTAGTAATGATAGATCTATATATGGTCCCCTGTAGTAATAATAAATAAATATATGCCCCGTGCAGCGATAATAAATAAATATAGGCCCCCTGTAGTGAAAATAAATAAATATATGCCACCTATAGTAAAGATAAATATATGCCTCGTGTAGTAATAATAAATAAATATATGCCCCCTGCAGCGATAATAAATAAATATAGGCCCCCTGTACTGATAATAACTAAATATAGGCCCCCTGTAGTGATAATAAATAAATATAGGCCCTCTGTAGTGATAATAAATAAATATAGGCCACCTGTAGTGATAATAAATAAATATATACCACCTGTAGACAGCCAGGCTAGTAAAAAAAAAAAGAAAGAAAATAAGAAAGTTACTCACCTTTCCTGATCCCAGAAGAGCTGCTCCCTCCAACAGCCGGCGTCCATCAAGACCTAGCGGCGCAGGGAGTGTGATGACCACCACCCTCCCCCGCATCGCTGATGTGTAGATGCGGCACTCAGTGTGCACCGTATCTACAATTATAGATAGCATCTAAAAGAAGATGAAGAACACTGGTACCTACCAATCTTCGGTGTCTATTACCCTAAGAAACCAGGACAAATCAGAGTAGTATTTGACTTCAGCTCATAGCATAAAGGTGTGTCCTTTATGATGTTTTTCTGACAGGATCAGACCTTAACAATACACTCCTTGGTGTCCTCATCAGATTCCACAAAGACCCTATTGCTATTGTTGCTGATATACAACAAATGTTCCATTGTTTCCTAGTTAAAGAAGAACACAGGAACTTCTTGAGATTCTTCTGATTTAAAGCTAATGACCCTACCAAAGACATCACAGAATACCGCATGTATCAGGAAGTGTCAGTTTCAACTCTCTTCCTGAGGTTTCTTTTACAGATATCATAGTTTTTGCAATTCAATAATTACCAGCAGAGAATGCGTTAACTAATCAGTTTAATACATCAGAAATAACATAACATTCTACAATGATGATAGTAAATCTTTATCAAACAAGTAACAGAACAGCACAGAAATATTGGCCAATAAATGAAATGTAACAAAACAATACAATAACAAAACTAAATAATGATCGTTACTAGCAAATTGAGGCTACAACAACAAAGAGAGGTTACTTAGCTGATGTTATGCTTACGGTCCGCATATCCTTTTCACGTCTTTTCCAGAAAACGAGTCCCGTGCCTACATTACCATAGGGTTTTCTGATCACGTAGCTGCTGAAGGAGAGATTGGTATCCAGCCGCGCAGCTTAACACTGGCCACTGTAAGAGACTCCAAGTTCTCTCTGGCTATAGGTTCTTCTTATACTTATTCTTTGAATGGCCAGCATATGTGATTCTCTATTGATTAGTCACGGAATAATTGTTCATATGTGACTTAGGTTTTCTCATGCCAATTTCCCTGGGAATATTAGTGGTTCTCACCCATTCTATATGATATTACCCGCTAACCATCTGCCTTCATATGAATATTCCCAGCATTATTAAACAAATTTATATATATGTAAAGGATTTCTCACACTGATACTGAAAGGTTTTTTGCCGTCCATCTGCTGAGACCAAACCTCCCTCAGATGGGGGTTTTAGCATCTCAAAAGGCTCTGATGTATACAAAAGCAAAAAATGCACAAAAGACTTATGTTTCTGGAAAAGCACTGAGGTATATACCGTTAATTCATTTATATCTATACACATCTTATCCATATCTATCTATATCTATCGATCAATGTATATCTACAGATATACATAGCACATAACCATTAATATTTCAACCCTTACAACACTGTTCACAGCCATGAAACTTGTATTACACTACTACAATCCACCCTTGGATGTGTACAGTGTTGTATGCAAACCTATCAGTTGTTGTTCATGATAAAGGATTTTGCTTTTTATTCTCTCTTAGCCTAACAATATAAATGGAAAAACCAACCAGTAAACATTAAGGAAGTATAATGATAGTAGTTATAAAATAATTAAAAAGTTCCCCAATGACCAAACCTATTCCAAATTAAACAAAGAATCCCCCAATGGTGCGATTGAAGAGGTAATCAACTCAGCAACTTCGCATCAATGATTCTCCTCTTACCACTTTCATTTGCAGAGATAATGAATTGGTTTTTTCAGTTACTTGCATTAATAGCAATTACCCCAGCTTTTTAGCTGTCTCTATTACATTTTTAAACATTCTTCAAATGTACAAATGATACAACTTTGGGAGATTTACGGGTTGACTAATGCCTTTCCATATGTGTTTGACTTGTCCACTGAGTAAATTTTCATATCTTTATTTCTCCTAACTGACCACAACTGCCGTTACATTCTGTCGCAAAACACCCCTGGACCTGATCTATATGTCATACCACTCCATTATTAGAATTGTTTGCCACTACACAAGCGGCAGCTTGTCCCATATTGGTAAACATCAGTATTAAAAAATTGTGTAGCCTTATCCAAACACAGTTTCCTGTCATATTAATGCAAAGCATGGTGTTTGAGGTACCCTTCCACGCAGTACACACACCATGCCGTTCCGCCAAATGTCCACACACTGCATCAGTTGTATCCCAGTTGGCCTCATCATCCATTTTGCTGATAGCTCTAAAAACCACCAGGTATCACCAAAATATGCGGTAAAACATAATAATGACACCAGTAGTGATTCTAACATTCTAGGCTGGGCAGTTTGAAGCTATAGCTACCCACTTATTTCTGCTACATTTAAATGATTTAGTCTCTACCCAAGTATGTAGGGGAATGGTTTAACTGTTCATTCCACCACCATCTCTCCTTTAAACCCCATCGTGCTTGCCATTGCCAGAAATTGTTGGTTTACAATTATTTGACATTTGCCTACATTGAATATGGGTAAGTTCAATGTTTGCTGCCTGCACAGTATTATATCACATGTCCATACCGTTAAATTTACACTCCCTCTAATGCGTTGTATCTTTAGGCCTAACTGCTTCAGATCTATTAGCTGTTAATCGCGGTTCCGTCTGCCGAATTCGAGTAAAGCCTTGTCCAGTGGCATGCCCAGTAGCACTAACTTGGTTAGCCAGCTTATCTATCTCACTGATTTGATCACCCCTTCTGATAAGCGTCCCCTGCTCCTCCCTAACAAGAGTAGCTCCTAGATCGCATACGCAAATTACAGAGATGAGAAAATGTCCAGCCGTCTCAGGTATAGCCATCACATTCAGGCAAGCCATGTAGCAACATTAAGAACCGTGACCTTTATGTCTATTCTAAAATCTGTTATTAGAGCACCACTACCTAACATTTTTGCAACCTACTTCCTGTTTTCAAGGGGGGGTGGGGGGGGGGGGGGTTGTTTTTGTGTGGGGTTGGTTGTTTGTGGGGTGTTGGTTGGGGTGTTGTGGGGTTGGTGGTTGTGTTTTTTTTTTTTTTTTAGGGGGGGGGGGGGGGGGGGGGGGGGGGGGGGGAAGAAATATAAGTGGGGGCAATCTAATAGGAGAATAAGCAGTACCATTATCCTTGGATTCATCATACAAACTTGGTTTATTATCTGACTCAGTACCTGTACTGTGTCAATTTTATTAATATCTGTAAATGTCGTTGAAATTGACCATTACTCCTTGACCAGAGTGCAACATATACCACATCATTAATAATATTGAATCCGATACATTGTACTGTTTGGTTAAAGAAAGGAAGTATTAAGCATTAAGTGCTATAGGATGAGAGTCCAGGCTACGTAAATTGTATGGTCGTATGGTATCTCCTCTCGCCCAGCAGTAGCATTATGAGATACAGTCTCAAATTATAGTATTTGTCAGTCCCTGTTTACAGACATGGTGAATTGTGTCCTTCTTGACTGGATCAAGATCTTGGTACTCCATCCAAATAAGCTTCACAACATTTCTTGCCTCCTAGATGAGGGGCTACACCATTTATGCGATGAATCAGTAAAAGATAGTATGGGGGGGGGGGGGGGGGGGGTGGGGGGGGGATTAGAAGGGGGGGGGGGTGGGGGGGGTGGGGGGGGGTGGGGGGGGGGGGGGGTGGGGGTGGGAGGGGTAGGGGGAAAAGGTTCAGAGTTATGGTAACTAGAATATCTCGTCTTGAATTACTCCTTCATCCATATTGCATTGTGCAACGAAAATACCCAACCGCCAGGTTAGGAAACACAGTGAAGACAATCTGTGAGAAGAGAACATAAATAGGAGTATCCAGTTCCAAGGATTAAAATCAAGTTAGTATCTCCTGGTCCTGCAGCTATTATTTCTCCCTCTGTGGTTTTTTCCCAGTGTAAGGACCCACACTGCTTTCCCCTACCTGCTCACTTGTTTTCCTCTATTCTGAGATTAACTTCAATACTTGAAGGCAAACCTCAGCACACACACTCCTGTCTTCACTTATTTTTAAAGGGTCACTCTCATGTTCTTCATAGTCACCCGCCACCCTTGGTCGGCTAATGAGTTGGTCAGTACTTGAAATTGTCATGTCTCTTGCCTCTGAGATTTGAACATATTATCACGCTAAAACCTCCCCATCAATAGGTATATCTGCCATGTACTAGCTGTGTGTATTTTCTCAATCTCCCCTGGCCCAACTCACATTTGTCAGGCTGAACAATACAAAATCCGTCCCCAACTTGTCTTTTCGGGTGCACTTGCTTTGGGGACACTAGTTATTCACATGCAGGGCTCATTGTGTGTTTGCTCTGCCTCGAATTCAAGAATTTCTCAAAAATGGTGTGGTCCCACCGCCGAGGGTCAGTTGTTAAGATTAAACAGTGCTTGTGACAGGACTTTAGTCACCCTTTCAAGGTGTGATGAACATTTAGTTTTGCGTACTACTCTATTAATAGACCATTTCATTCTTTCAATAAGTCCCACGCAGTTGAGGTGAGTGTGAAATATGAACAGTCCACAATACACCATATTTCACTTGCCCCCTTTTTGAACGACTGTCCGTGATGTGTTTCCTTGATCACTCTGAATCTCATCTGGTAGGCCTTCAGGCCTGATAGCATACTTAAATTCGATCTGCTTTTGGTGAAGATATACAAGCTTGTAGATAACCCTTGAAAAGGCTATCCACTGCTGTCAATAACATATTGGTAGTTTTTTCTTTGGTAGTGACCCCAATTTTATCCACTTGCCAGACTTGATTGGGTCTCATCCCTCTCTTCAGATTTGTCCAGTTCGCTTTTTCAGCAATGGCCATTTTCTTTACTTCTGCACATGTGGCACACTTTTGACTAACAGCCTCTGCAAGCTCCACTTAGATTGGTAGACTCACTGTTGTCTTGATTCTCGCATGTGCTGTCCGCTTGTTTCATGGGCCGCACCTGGCTATGAGCAATACAAAGCAGGTCGACCATTAGAACTTCGGTAAAGTCTTCCACTTGGTTGAGTGATTCGCAGTAGGGCCAGATATCAGCTGTTATTAGTACCAACTGTCTAGAGCTTTTTGTAGGCGGAATTGAGCATCAACATTCCAATTGAGCAGATTTTGATCTTCTGACCTTTTCCACAACTTTCTCCAAAGTTCTTCTCCACCCCAAATAGGCTTTTCATGTATCTTCCAATTGTTGACTTCAACTTGGTAACACCTGTGGTGTAGCTTTGAAAACATCTCCAGCTATCTTTAGTAGATCACCAAATTGATCCTTCTTTGGTTGTCTAGGATACTATACGCCACAGCTTGTAGTTCTGCATATTCTGACTGAATCCTCCATGACCTTGCAGGTGCATGATGTATGTTCATTTTTGCGGGTCCTGACTGGCTGACTGCAACCCAAATTCTTTCATTATATCCCTTGAACGTAGTCAATCCATCTGTATACCACACGTTTAGGCCTGCAATTCTTTTCGGAAGTTGGTCAAATGAAGTGCTTCAACAATGGAGAAGGCTGTAAAACTATCCTGGCTTTACAGTTTATAGGTGGATCTTGAAAGGTCAACTGAGCTCTGCCATTCCCTCTTGTAACTTGGACAAATCTTTTACACTGTATGTTTGCACGTTCTTGTAAGTACCATTTACATTTCATCTAATGTTTGATTCTGGCCACGTCCTGTCCCGAAGCACCCAAGTCCATTGTCTCTGACCAATCTTGTATGGTAGATCCTGATCTCAAAGTCACTGCTGAGCTTCCAGTATTTTGACTTCATGTCTCTATTAATGCCAGTAAGCGGCAAGAAGTTGCTTTTCCCAGTGGTGATTATTGGTCTCGAATGCTGTTTGAGTTGTCCTAGTGACCAAAATCCAATATGGAATTCGTCTTCCTCCACTTTCTGGCCATAAACCCAAGACTAGCGATATTGTTTGTCTAAGTATCTTCCAAATCAAATGGCATGTCTGGATGACGTTCCAAGTCCCTAGATGCTGTACTAATCTTTTTTTTCTTTGCATCTTGAAAGGCAGCTTGCTTTTTGTTCTTCTCAAATTAAAAGGAGCTTTCTTCCTTCACTAACACATGTACTGGGTCTTAGAATTAATCCACAGTGAGTGAATGAAGGCTCTCCAGAATCCCAATTTCCCACAAAAGATTGGGCTTCCATCTTGCTTATAGGTACTTTGAAATTTGTATGTCTCAATGGCTATCTGTGCACTCATCTCTGCCCACCCACTTCATACCAAGATATTTTTTACCTCAGTAGATGAGGGCCCTGTATTTTGTTTTGGTTCACTGCCCATCTCTTGCTTTGCATGTGTTCAATCAATATAGGAAGCGCTTCTGTCACTTTTCTATGTTTCGGTAAATCATCATATCATCCACATAGTGAAAAATGGCAACACCACCTATCTTTCAAACGATGCTTGATCTCTTTGCAGTCACTGGCAACGATCCCATGGCACAGTGGGGGAGAAGACTTGTGGAATATATCCTTGAGGCAAAACTGTGAAGGTATACTGCTTGTCTATCCAGAAAACCCAATTGGTTCTTGACTTCTGGAGCAATGCGGATACTGAAGAACGCATTAGACAAATCTATCACTGCATGCTCATTCCCCCGCATGGCGCAATTATATCCACAACTATGGTCACTATGTCAGGAAAAGCAGCAGTGCAGTGAGTGGCGCCATTCTTTGTTGATAGCCGCGTAGTCCACCGCCATTCTTATGGGGACCCATTCAAGTTATTGAGAATTGCCACACGGACTATTTGACGGACTCCAGCGGGTCGAATGATTCCTAACCTGCAGTCTAACCTCCTCAAATAGTCTCTCCAATTTTCTGTGTCCCCCAATGATTATCTCTATTGTTTCAGATTAACTGGTGTAGATGATGGTTGGTATGTAAAGGGTGTCCACTTTGCCTCCCATCTGACTATGGCTTGACTGCATGAATCATTACAGCTGACCCACAAAGGAGAATGTAACCCCATTCAGTCTATCAATTGCTTATACCAGTAAAATGTTAATATTTTCCCAGTATTTTCTCAGGTATAACACATATATAACTTTGTTTCATTGAAAGGAGGTCTTGGCCTATGGAGAGCTTCAGTGATGTTGCTTTAGCCATGATTTGTGCCCCACCATACCCATCACTGATACATATGGTCCTGTGTGGTTGGAAGGATTTCAAGTATGAGTGTCACTTCACCCCCCTTGTCCACAAGGGTAACCACCCTTTTGAGTCGATGTTTCCCTTCCCCCAGTAAATGTCATGGGACCATAGGGGTTCGTCCCCTGCTACTACAGATCCCTAATGTTTGTCCCTGTCCCCAGAGATCACCTGCCTTCTTCTCAATATATGGGTTGTGGTTACCCTCCACTGAAATTTTGTACTTGCACCTTGGTGGTACATTGCATGGTTTGTCACCATGTGGTGCACTAGGTGTAATGTTCTTGCCTTATTTGTTTTATATATTTTTTTTTTTTACTTTTTGTGTTTCTTCCTTCCACCTTTCAGAGGTACCACTATGGGTTGTATTATCTATCTCCTCTACAGCAACCCCCCCACTTCACTAATTCGGAAAATCCAGCTGTTTTCTTGACATTAAGAGGATCTTACTTTTTTGTCTGTTCACTGCACAGTCCAAGTAGTCACAGGGGCTCCCCCAAGGTCCCCTATGCTTTTGGCTTGTACAACAGGTCCTTGCATTAATTGTACACTATATATATTTAACTCTTTACAGAAATCATTGTCACATATATCTCTATCATCACTGTCACAATTAATCCACTCATCCTCGGCTTCAAACATCCCCCTCCATTCAGCCGGTTCCATTCTCTCTACGATCTCAAATAGCACGCACATCCTCACAGCTGATACTGGTTTAACTTTTTGCAATTATATATTTTCTTTTTTAAATTTACCATAATGTACATGCTAAAGAACAACATTTCTTCTCATATTCATTACTTTATCTGTTAACAGATTCTAGCATCTCTCTACAAATAACATTAAAGTTTCTTTAATTGCTCTTATTCTTCAGACATTGTTCACATTTATTTTGCACAAATGTTTTTAATAGCCATCAAGAGCATTGAGTGAGTCCAGACAAAGCCATCCCAACTCGCAACTGCGCTGCCATCAGCTCATGGCTTCCTCGTGATTCCAGCACCCAAACCAACAATATAAGTAGTTGCACAGCGACCTGCGGGAAAACCCCTCCCCTCCTCCAATTCTGTCCAGTGCTTGCGTGGCAGCCATCGACTCCAAGCAATTCAGCCACAGGTGGTCCACGATCAAGGTCCGTCAGACCCACCCCTGGATGCGAGATATCCGTGACTCCTTGCCTCTACCAAACAATTTACTTCTTAACAAACACGATTATCATGCAAGTTACAGAGGACGATTTGCAATACAACAATAAAATCTCTGCTGGCTCTCACAATAGCGAACACAGCAGCAGCTAAATCAGTTGACATTACAAAACACAAAGATATCCCATCCTCGTCGCCATGTGTATCAGGAAGTGCATTTTCAAACTTACTCCTAGAGGGTTTCTTTTTAAGATATCCTTAGTTTTTGCAATTCAATATATTACCAGCAGAGAATGTGATATACGTAATCAGTTAAATACATAAGAAATAACATAAAATTCTACAATGGATGAATAGACAATCTTTATCAAACAAGGAAACAGAACACACAGAATATTGTCAATAAATGAAATTTAACGAAAACAAGTCCAATAACAAAACTAAATATGATCGTTACTAGCAAATCGAGCTACAACACACAAAGAGAGGTTACTTAAGCCTGATGTTATAGCTTAAGGTACAGTCATATACCTTTTCGCATGTCTTTTCCAGAAACGAGTCCCATGCCTACATAACCATAGGGTTTTCTGATCACCGTAGCTGCTGCAATGAGAAGGAGTGGGATCCGAGCCACAGCTTCACACTGCCACTGGAAGAGACTCCAAGGTCTCTCTGGCTTCAGGTCTTCTTAACTATTCTATGAAGTGGGCCCAGCATATGTGATTCTCTTTTGGATATAGTCACGTGAATAAATTGTTCATATGTGACTTAGGTTTTTCTCAATGCCAATTTCCCTGGAATATTAGTGGTTCTCACCTTTCTACTATGATATAACCCCGCTAACCCGCTGCTTAACATATGAATATTCCAGCATTATTAAACAAATTTATATATATTAAAGGCTTTCCTACACACTGGATAACTGAAAGGTTTTTTGCGCCATCCATCTGATGACAGACCAAACCTCCCTCAGATGGGGTTTGTAGCATCTCACAAGAGCTCTGATGTATAGAAAAGCAAAAAATGCCAAAACAGACTTATGTTTCTGGAAAACACTGCGAGGTATATGCCGTTAATTCAATTTATATCTATACACATCTATCCATATTCTACACTAAGATATCGAGATCATGTATATCTACACATAATATGTATCAATACATAGCACTATAACCATATAATATTTTTAACCTTACAACCACTGTTTCACAGCCATGAAACATGTATTACTACTACCCCGCATGAAGGTACATGTTTTTGGCAACAGTCCATCTCCTGCTTTTGTTATTTATGGACTGTGGCTAGGTGCTCAAGAAAGTGAGAAAGAGAATATGGAAAGGATGCAAGACAATTTGTTCAGAGAGAATTCTATGTAGAGGATGGTCTAAATCCAGAAGCTGAAATCAGTCTGCTCAAAAGTATGCTCGCCTGTTAAAACCTCAGACTGCATAAGATAGCAGTAAAACAGACAAAGTTTCATGGAAGCCCTTCCCCACTCAAGATCATGCACAAGGATTTGAAAGATTTGGACTGCAAACAGACACATTACCGATGCAGCGCATGCCTAGGGCTCAACTGGTACTCAAGTGATGTATTTTTGGGTCTTATCTACTGTGAACAGTCCTACATGTATCCACTTGGCTTGCAGCCACCTGTTAACAGTCCTTCAGAGAGGTTTAACTACAGTAAGTATGTCATGAGGGTCTCTAACACTTCTCCAGAGGAAGAAGAAGTGTTTATGGAGAGACTCTTTAAAAGTTTGTTGTCAACCTACACCATAAGTAAGCTATTGTACCACTGTATCACGAGCGACCCAGCAGATCACACTACTAGAACTGTACCAACATCTCTCCTTAAAGACACTACTTGGCTCACAAGACCAACATTTCTATGCAAACTGGTACCTGACAATTTGGAGAAAAGAACATACGAAGTATTGGAGCCAGAATGTGATCTAGAGGATCCTTCTTTATTAACTCCTTCTACTCTTCTCACCCCAACGTAGTCCAGCTCCTCTTGGTAAGTTTACTGACATAGCCTTATACAAGAGCAAAACGCCAAATGTATAAACATGCAAAGCTAAGAGAGTACAGCTCACCTCTCAACTTGTGAATATACCAAGATCTCTATTCTCGAATCAGTCCAATAGATTGCAGCTGCACAGATCCCTTGTCCACGACTGCCGGACATCCAATAGAGGCAAACAACTCACACATGTTAGATCCAGCAACAGGCTTAGAATAGGACTGAAAAAATGGTTTTAGAAAAAGGTATAAAATGTACAGGGGGTTGAAAAAGATGCTGACGTTTGTAGGCTCTTTTTCAGCAGCCGGCCCACCACACACCCAACCCCAGCGGAGGCCCCGCCCTGTAGCTTTTTATGCTTTTTTCATAAGTAAATATTTCAATCCTTTGCATAACCTTGCTGGATCATACCTTATACAAGAGCCACTGGAAAAGAGTACAAACCCTAACTGATGTCTTCTGGGATAGATAGGGAGAAGACAGTACCTCTCTACTTCCACGCGAATCACTATAAATCTCGTATTACATGACTGAACTGTTGTGATGTTTTTCTTATGAATGTTTCATGTGGAACACTGGGTACCAGACGGGAGTCTGTTCTGCCTCAGCTACATGCTAGGCAATCTTTCTTATGTGTTTTACATTCATATGCTGTATTTCTCTGTTTAGTTGCAGCAGCTCCATCTAGTGGCTGTTTGGGCACACTGTTAGATAACATCTAATGTTAACATTGTCTCAGTAAGATGCCATAGAGATACCACATGACCCACCTGCTGACATCACAGCATACTTACCAACCCTCCCGGGTTGGGCGGCCCACCCCCGCAAAACAGGGCCTGATCCTACCCCCCCCCCCCCGGATGGGGTGATTAAACCTCCCGAAACTGAGCAGTTGCTGCATAGGAAGCCACGAGAGCAGCAAGCCACAGAGCACTGCTGGGGAAGGTGGTGGGGCTTAACGGGAGCCATGAAGCTCTGCCCCCTCCTACCAGCAGAGCAGCCTGAAGAGCCTGGATACTGTCAGCAGGACAGGTGAGTGCACTTCAAGGGTGTGTAGTGTGTGTGGGGGGGGGGGGGGTGTATGTGTGAAGTGGGGGTACTTGGGAGGAGGGATGTGTGGGGGGGTGGCTGTGTAGGTGTTTGAATGTGTGAGGAAGGTGTGTCTGTGTATTTCAGTGTGCAGGGGAGGGGGATGTGTGTTTGAGTGTGCGGGGGAGATGTGTGTATGTATTTCAGTGTGTGAGGGGTGTCCATACATGCCAACCCTCCCGGGTTGGGGGGGAACCCTCCTGCAAATGGGGGTCACCTCCTGCAAATGGGTGTTACCTCCCCCCCCCCCCCCCCCGGAGAGTCAGCAAAATCTCCCACCACCAGAAGGCAACGGGGGCTCTTTAAATGAAAGTGGCACCATAGCAACATCAGGATACTGCTCCCGCAGCACTGCGGGCAGCGGCAGCCTCTGCACGGTACAAAAGTTAAGTAGGACATCGCACACATCCTTTTCAGGATGTGCGCACTGCCCTCAAGCAGGTCCGGTCAAGACAGTCAGACAGTAAGTAATGCTGGAATATCAGTGTTATAGACTGTAGTTAGTTCATCATGGTTGTATTCACTTACCGGTCCCCGCTCCTGCTGCTGGCTCCCCCGCTCATCCTCGGCTCCTGGCACCTCTCCAGCCTTTCTACTCTGTACAGCACCGCCGATGCTCAGTCACAGCTGGGTCACATGGTGCATGGCGCTAAGCACTAGCAGCAGCCACAGATGCTGCTCACAGACCAGGTAGCCGACAGGCGAACAGCTGTGGGGAGATCGTGTGCTTGCTACCATGTCATTGTTTGTGCACGTTGCACTAGGTGTGGAATGCGGTGCTGCTTGAGAATCGGCACCGCAATCACAACAGTGCGCTGCACAACACTGACATGAACAAGCCACAGCTCTGCATAGCCACTGCCCCTTCATGTCTGCAAATACCGCCTGTGGCTGCTGCTGGTCCATGCCCTGACCCTCCGGCCGACGCCCTCCACACTTTGCATACTTACCGCTCACTGCGTAATCCTGGCCAGGAGTTTCTCATTGTGTTCTGCTCCTGTGGTCTGTCTTTCGTGGTCGCAGGAAACAGGCTTCAGGGGACAGACTCTGGCGATTATAGCCTATTCAGCATCAAGGAAAGCTGGGTGACTCTCCATCCCCCAAAGGTGGCACCCAGATCCTAGACATGGAAAGTTTGATGTTACCTGTTTGGATGGGTGTCTCCCAGCCTTCATCTCAGGAGCTGAATAGCTAATCTGGCCCATATATATGTGTGTAATTTTAGTTTTTTTACAGGGTCATATTTGGAATACTTCGGAATCGGTGGACTATGTCGGATCAACCTTGGATCTATTTTTTTTCAAATAAAATGGTTAAAGAGGGCTGGTGTCGGAGAGTGTTTATTTAAATAAAAGTTTTTTTGTGCAATTTCTGTGTGTGTTTTTTTCCATATAATAATTACAGGCCGGTATGTTAACTACAGGCCAGTAAGTTTAACCTCTGTCGTGGGTAAAATGTTTGAAGGTTTTCTTAGAGATGCTATCCTGCAGTATCTCACTAAAGATAAATGTATAACGTCATTCCAGCATGGGTTTATGAAGGATCACTCCTGTCAAACTAATCTCATCAGCTTTTATGAGGAAGTTAGTTCTAGACTCAATCGGGGTGAGGCACTGGATGTCATATATCTACATTTTTCTAAACCATTTGATACTCTGCCACATAAAAGGTTGGTAAGTAAAATGAGAATGCTTGGACTGGGGGAAAATGTGTGCAAGTGGGTAAGCAACTGGCTTAGAGATAGAAAACATAGGGTGGTAAATTACGGTGCATACTCAGACTGGATTCCTGTTACTAGTGGGCTACCACAGGGATCAGTATTGGGCCCTATCCTCTTTAACATTTTCATTAATGATCTTACACATGGATGGCAAAGTAGAAAATCGATCTTTCCAGATGATACTAAGCTCTGTAAAGTAATCAACACAATAGAGGATAATGTGTTATTACAAAGGGATCTGGATAAGTTGGACACCTGGGCAGAGAAATGTCAGATGAGGTTTAACACAGAAAAATGCAAGGTTATGCACATGGAGAGGAAAAATCCATTACATGATTACATGTTAAATGGAAAAACGCTGGGTAAAAGTGACATGGAGAAGGACTTGGGAATCCTGGTGGACAATAAACTTAATTGTAGCAGCCAGTGTCATGCAGCAGCTGCCAAGGCAAATAGGATCATGGGGTGTATAAAAAGGGGCATAGATGCACATAATGAGAAGATTATTCTCCCATTACACAAGTCACTGGTTAGACCACAGAATATTGTGTACAGTTTTGGGCATCAGTGCACAGGAAAGACATTGTGGAACTTGAACAGGTAATGGCCAAGAAAAATAATAAAAGGACTGGGTGGACTGCAATACCCAGAAAGAATAGCAAGATTAGGGTTATTTAGTTTTTGAGAAAAGACCCGGGTATCTGGGTGACATAATAAATATGTTTAAATACACTAAAGGTCAATATAGCGATATCTCTCAAGTTTTATTTAGACCCAGGACTGTATCTAGAACAAGGGGGCATCCTCTATGTCTTGAGGAACAAAAGTTTCTACATAAACATAGAAAGGGATTTTTACTGTTAGAGCAGTGACTGTGGATCACTCTGCCAGAGGAACTTGTCATGGTGAATTCACTAACAGAGTTCAAAAAGGGTTAGGTTGCACATCTGGAGCGTAATAATATAACTAGAGATGGGCGAATCGATTCTAACGAAGTGGAATTCGTTTAGAATTTCATGAAAGCTTCAATTATGAACGAAGTCGAAGTTTGGGGTGATTTGCGGGAATGAAGCGTGTTTTTATTTGATAAAATGGCTGCAAGCACGTGGCGTTACATAGGGCAAAGAACTCTGGGAGGAAGAAAGGAGTAGCCTAAATGACATGTGCAGAGATGAAGCCAATCAGAGACCGTCGGGATTCTGTGTTAATTAAGCCTATTTGTGCTTTTATATTCAGTAAAATACACAGTGTTTTTAAACGGCACATACAAGTAAATTTTTCCTACCCATTTGTGGAGCGCAAGTTATATCCAAGGGTTGCACACAAATGAAAATAGAGTGGCGCTCACCATAGACGCTGGGCTGTACGGTCCGTTCGTGCCACTCTGGGATCTTACAACTAGGCGAAACACCCGCTCCCTTCCTCCACAGTGGTGCGCCAGGGAAGCAACATCCGGCTGTTGATGTGCGTAAGGTTAGACAAACAACATGAAAGAGTCCCGACACTCTTGGAAGGGAGATTCAGGAGACGTAGTGACGATGAAAAAACATACTCTTTATTAGGAGAACATAAAAGATTACTTTAAAAACATCCAAACGTGAGAAGTTGATGCGTTTCAGGCCATGTCTCCGGCCCTTAGTCATAACTTACGTCTACTCAAAAAACAGCTTCCTTATATAGCAGTTCCCTAATTACACTCCAATGCTATACATATGTGCACTTAACTCTTAAGGCTGCTGGAGGAAAAGGACGCTTGGAACCAAGATTAAATGAGACTACTAAGATACCTAATGAATGATCCACCTGAGTGTGGAGAAGAAAGAAAGAAAAAAAAAAAACCCCACCCAAAACCAACAAGAAAAAAAAAAAAACCCCACCCAAACCCAACAAGAAAAAAAAATATTCAGTAAAATACAGTGTTTTTAAACGGCCCATACAAGTAAATTTTTCCTGCCCACTTGTGGAGCGAAAGTTATATCCAAGGGTTACCCAAGCTTGTTAGTGGGTTCATTTGGAGTCAAATACAGGGTGTGTATTTATCATATACAGATATCTTCATCAAACAGTGTCTGTACATTTTTTTAACAAACAGTATGTCAGACAGAGAGGTGGCAGGCTCTTCACATGCGAGTGGCAGTGGCACAAACATTCCCGGAGCAGGCACAGGGCGCAGCACAGTATGGGGACGTCGCAGCAGGGGTCACTCGGTGTGGCCAGCACTGCCGGTGTCATCTATCGGCCATGTGTTGACCAGCAACCCAAGGGTTTTTGATTGGTTGACTAGGTCATCCACTTCCTCCCAGATGACATATGACAACCCCAGCCAAGAGTCGGTGGGAACGTCAGACACACCAACCGTTAGTTGACATGGCCCAGGAGCGGGTCAGCGGCCCTCACCTGTCCTCAACCCGCCTCTCTCCCATCCGGTTCCCTCAGCCAGAGATCTATTATGTGGTCTGGGCTCAGCGCCACTATACAGGGAGGATGAACAATTTGAGGAGGACAGTCAGCAGCTACTTGGCAGTGAAGAAATGGGGTCAATATCCCCTGCTTCTTGCAGTAGGCGGCAAAGTATAGATGTGGAGAGTGGCATGGGAGGTCATGTTGTGAGGGGTCAGCCTCTGCATACCAAGAACGTTGAGGAGGACATCAGTGAAGATCAAACAATAATCGATGATGATGTAGCCGACCGCACTTGGGAGCCGGGTGAAGCAAGGGCTTCATCATCGTCAGGAGAAGAGGGCATCAGCTTGCACCTCAGGCAGCGGCGCAGCCAGAAAGCGGGTTGTGTGGCCGTTAGTAAGCAGGGTAACAGCAGTGCAAGGTCGGGAGCCAAGCGGCCACGGGGTAGAAAACCGGCTTCGCAGGGGCTCAGCGAGGCAGCGGCGGTAGTAGACACTCAGTGCAGAGCGTTGGCAGTAAAATAAGCTACTCAGCGGCAGTGTGGCAGTTCTTTGCTAAGGCACCGGAGCAGCCGAATATGGGTATATGTAGAATCTGTGGGCATAAAGTGAAGCGTGGCCAGGGAGCTAACATTGGCACCATGGCCATGCGTCAACACATGCAGCGTCACCATCCGGTGGCCTGGGAGAAACGTGGCTCAGATGTGGTGGTCCATCCTGCCGCCGTAGCAGCAGCAGCGCCTAGTGGCACGAATGCCATTGCAGCCAGTCAAGGCTCCACCACCTCTGCAGAAGGGAGCTGTTTCTCTTTGCCATCATCTCCCGGTCCAGACGCTCCTGCTCCTCGCTACTCATGGCGCCAGCAGTCATTCAACGAGGCGATTGCAAAGAGACAACAGTATGCATCCAAGCATCCTAAGGTGCAGAAGCTGACTGTGCAGTCCCTCCCTTTCCAAATGGTGGACTCTGCACCGTTTAGAGAATTAATGGCCTATGCCAAGCCGAGGTGGAGAGTTCCAAGCCGTAATTTCTTTTCCAAAAAGCTAGTACCAGCCCTTCATAAGTATGTAGAACAGAAGGTGGGCCAGAAGGTGGACACAGGAGAGGAACTGCTCCGCGTCATGCAGCAAGAAATCGATGTGTGGCTTTCTCCGCGCCAACTACAATTCGGAATCATGGTGACGGACAATGAGAGGAACATGGTGTCCGCTACGCACCGAGGAGGGATGGTCCATCCACCCTGCATGGCGCACCTGTTCAATCTGGTTGTGAAAAGGTTCCTGAAGTCTTCCACCGATCTTCAGAAGATTCTGAAAATGGCCAGGAAACTGTGCATGCACTTCATCCATTCCTACAAAGCCAGGCACAACCTCCTCGAGTTGCAGCTGCAGAATGGCCTCCCCCAACACACGCTGATATGCGATGTTTCCACCCGTTGGAATTCCAGACTGCACATGTTGGACCGACTGTATGAACAGCGAAAGGCCAATAACAATTTTTTGATGATCCAGGCGAACAGGAGTACTCCCCAGTGTAACTTTGATGTCAGCCAGTGGCAGCTCATGCGTGACCATAAAATAGGCAATCGCACGTTCAGTCCCAATGCCACATGCGTGACACCTGCCGTTTGCTGAGGCCATTTGAGGAGGCGACGTTATTTTTCAGTCGCCAGGACTACGGGATGAATAACGTCATTCCACTGCTTCATGTTGTCACGGTCTGTGCCGCGTTCCTGTCCTTCACTGCGGCCTCTGCTGTTGCCGTGTGCATTCCTGTCGCCGCTGCTTGCCGCCTGCGGTCGCTGTGCGGCTTTTCCTGTGCTGGCCATGCTGCTCCTCCATCTTGGCTGCTGCCCTGACTCCTCGTTGCTCTATAGATGGCGGCGGCCACATCTTCCACCCCATTTATACCCACAGTGTTGCAGGGGGGTTGGGCTTCCTCAAACCAATTCCCTCCACCTGTCTGTTTATAAGCCTGCTTCTCCCTACATTCCCTGCCTGATCCTTGTTGTTGCATGTTATGTCATGTTGTGTTGTTAGTGTCTCTTGTTGTGCTGTTGGTGCTGTGTTTTCTTATCTTGTTTGTTAGCAGTCCGGTGTGCACACGCTCTCTTGTTTGTGTCCTTATGGTATTCTCTATGTTTGGTTAGTCTCTATGTTGGTCTCCTTGTGTCTGTGCCTTTGTCTGAGTTTCCTTGCCTTGTTCTTGTCCTGGTCATGCCTTGGTTCCTTGCCTGAGTTTAGCTTTAGTCTCTGCTTATGTTCTTGGTGTTGTTTTCCAGTCTGTCTCTGTATTGTTCCGTTGCCTTAAATTTAACCCTCCTGGTTGGCATCCGTTTTGTCCTGTCTTTGTCTGTTTGTACCTGCACATATCTTTAGCTAGTCTGCCTTATCTGTGTTCCTATTCTGTTGGTGCCTACCTTTGGCACTTCTGGCCTGTCTGGTCAGCTGCCACTGCTGGGGACTGCTCTGAGGTCGCACCTGGCGGCTGTTGGGGTAAGCCATCCTTACCATCAAAGGCTGTGTGAAGATGCCTGACGTCCGCTTAGTCACGCCCCCTCAGAGCCTGGCAGTGGTCTAGTGGGTCCACTACTCGCTTTACCACTCATCCGTTACACATGTCCTGGAAAAGATGCTGAAAAATCTGTTTGGCAGGGGGCTGGAGATGTGGTGACTAAATCTCGCGGCCACATGAGTCCGGTGGGGACTGAACTGGAGGAGGAGGACATTGGAGCACAAGCATTGTCTGATGAAATTAGTGATTTTTCTACCCAGGTGACAGGAGAGGAGAAGCAGGAGCAGCTGGAGGAGGTAGATGGAGATGAGGAAGATGAGGCAGATGACCCGCAAGCACCGTGGCAGTATACAGTGGAGATGGAGGCAGGGAGTCCCTCGGAGTCACTTGTGCAGATGGCCCGCAACATGCTGATTTGCGGCAAGGTCCCTCCTCTGACAGGTCTGACCGGGGGGTTCCTCAGCGCTCACGTACCACTGCCGCGGCTGCTGTGGGAAGGTGGGGGGTAGGAGCAGTACCAGCTCCATCAGCAGCAACCTAAGTCTGGAGTCGCTGATGAGCAGCTTCCTTCACCTGCCTAGTGAGAAGGGCACTCGCCAGCATCAGCAGCAGGACCTGGAGCAGACCCTGAACCAACAGGTGGTGGCCTACTTGGACAGCACTCTGGCACCCACATAGAAGATCCGCTGGACTACTGGGCAGCCAAACTATATGTGTGGCCGCAACTTGCCGAGTTTGCAGTGGAGAAGCTGTCCTGCCCGGCCAGTAGTGTGGCATCAGAGCAGGTGTTCAGTGCGGCGAAACCATCGTTACCCCAAGGAGAACCCGCTTGTCCACGGGAAATGTGGAACGACTGACCTTTGCCAAGATGAAACAGGTGTGGATCGGCCAGGATTTCCACACACGAATGCCTTAAGCGTCAGATTACATCAGCCATGACGCCTCACCAAAACTTTGAGAAATGAGTCTGGATTCAAACTACCTGCCTCAGCCACTATTCTGATGCCGCCACCCGCCTGATGCCACATCTTCTGCCAGTTTCTCCATCTCCCTACCACCATCTTTACCAGGGACTGGTATTGCCACCCACCTCCACACTCTGTCATTGTGTCACTCTCTGACCTCATGCTGTTGCCCCTGCTGTCACCTCCACTCTCTGTCATTGTACCACTCTGTGGCCTACTCCTGTTTTTGCCACCTCCAGAATGTCAATGTGCCACTGTCTGACCTCATGCTGCTGCTGCTGTTGATGCCGTGACCTCCACACTGTGTCATTGTGCCACTGTCTGACCTCATGCTGCTGCTGTGGCTGCTGCCATGCTCTCCACACTCTGTCATTGTGCCACTCTGTGGACTACTCCTGTTTTTGCCACCTCCAGAAAGTCATTGTGCCACTGTCTGACCTCATGCTGCTGCTGTGGCTGCTGCCATGACCTCCACACTCGGTCATTGTGCCACTCTGTGGCCTACTCCTGTTGGTGCCACCTCCATACTGTCAATGTGCCACTGTCTGACCTCATGCTGCTGCTGTTGATGACGTCATCTCCACACTGTGTCATTGTGCCACTTTGTGGGCTACTGATGTTGCTGCCACCTCCAGAATTTGTCATTGTGCCACTCTGTGGCCTACTCATGCTGCTGCCAAATGACCGCTGTCTCACTGGAACACCCCTGTGGTTTCCTAATGCTGTTTCCACCCTCACCACTCTATGACGTTGCCCACTATGTTAGTTTTCCCCTTCTTTTCACCTGTCAGAAGGAATGGGAAGAATCAGGATTGTCTAGCCAAAAGCAGGAATGGATACAGAACACAGAAGACATGCAAATAATCTATTTACTGGTCATCTCTGTTTTGGATCAACTCCTGTTTGCTTTTGGCCTTTTGCAATACTGATGGATTATTGAACGACGGATGAAAGGAAGAGAAAAATGATCAGAGACGTCAACGCAAAATTACTGTCAACACCCTCTCCATTCATTCGGCGTGGCCTCTACATGTATCAGGATTTAACAGAACAGGTTCTGTCATATTTTGTGACGGTTTAAAGCTCTGGCCTCAGGGATTGACCCCTGCTGTGATGTCCCCTTACTGTGCTGCGATCTGTTGTCGGCTCCAGTAACCTACTACTTTGTTGTTTGACGCTATGGTAGGAATTTAGCCCTCAGCTTGTTTTTTTCCAGCTTGCGCTGTCATGACTTTATCAGGCTGCATTCACGCTTCAGTTTTTTGGTCAGTTTTGCCCCCGTAAGTTCCCAGGGAATTTTAGAGTGAAGCGATTCTAATAGTGGCGGCAGTCATGTGTGTGTCATACTAAAACACAGAACTGTATGAAGACCAAACCAATCTCTCTCTGCATATTTAAGCATGGCACTACGTTCTATGGCACCCTATAGGCTTTGTGCAGCCAGGAAATAGCTGTTTTTTAACGCGATTCGTCCCGAAGTAATTCGGAATGAAACAGATTTTGTCGGAAAATTCGGGGAACTCGGCGAACCGAATTTTTGAGTAATTCGCCCTTCTCTAAATATAACAAGTTATAGTGACTAGGATTCTGGAGAGGGATCGTTGATCCAGGGATTTTTCCAATTGCTAGATTTGAGTCGGGAAGGAAATTTTTCCCTCAAATGAGGATGATTGGCTTCTGCCTCATTGGGGTTTTTGTCTTCCTCTGGATCAACACTTTAGCAACACATTAGCAAAATAGGCTGAACTGGAAGGACGTCTTGTCTTTTTTCGGCCTTAAAAACTATGTAACTATGTAATTCCAGTGATAATAATGGAGGTGTCGCTCAGGCTTGGTGTCAGCCAGCGGTGATTCTTGTTGCCCAGAGCTGACACTAACCCTGTGTGACTATTACCCCAGTACCCAACACACCAGGGGTTCTGAAGAGCCGGTAACCGTCAGACGTGGAACCTCTGATGTGATGGTCTGCTTCTGGAGCAGCTGCAGGCTGGTATTTTTAGAATGGGAAGAGACCATTATCAATGGTTCTTCCCTTTCTGATAGTATCGGGCTGCCGCTGTCGGTTTTTACCCTGGCTGGTTATAGAAAATGGGGGAGACCCCATGTCATTTTTTCTTCTGAAAAGTTATTTATCTACTGAGAATCTACACATGGGCATCCACTGTAATGATTACAGGAGTTGCCTACTTTAGGATTCTCAATGAATAAATAAAAACATTTAAGATATTGGGTCCCCTCCATTTTCTATAACCAGCCAGGGTAAAGCCGATAGCGGTAGCCTGATACTATCAGAATAGAAAGGTACATTAACACTGGTCCCTTCTGACTCCTAGTACCCCTGGTGTGTTAGATACTGGGGCAATAGTGACAAAGGGTTAGTGTCAGCCTTGGGGTGACAAAAACTACTGTTGGCTGACATGAAGCCCGAGCAGAGTGGTGTCTGTCTGATCCTCCATTACTAGCACTGGAGTTGAATGGGAAACAAAAACACAGAAATTGCACAAAAACCTTTAATTAAATAAATATTCCCCGACATCAGCCTTCTTTCAGCATTTTATTAAAGAAATCAATCCAACGCTAGTCTGACATAATCCAATGAGTCCAACATATTCTAAAGGGGAAACCTGTATTAATATAAGAACAATAAAAAAATGATAGTACTAAACTCCATCTCCTGCTTCCCTTGAAGATCATGCCCGCAACTAATCTTCTGCCGGTGCAGAGTATGGAGTTCAACCTGCACAATATGATTCTGATAGACCACAGCCACAGCACAATTTCCCGGGGGATGGTCCTATGCCCCCCCAAAAAGATTGTAAGCAGTGTTCTGTACTCCTCTCTCCCACCACTCCCCACCATTGTGTTATGCATCCTAGTGCCAACACAAGATACAACCCTCCCATCACCCCATAATCACTCCACCTAATACCCCATAGTCCGCTCACCTCCAACTCTCACCCCATAACCTTCCCATACATTACCCCATAGTCCTCTCACTTCTACCTATCACTAACCTTTTCACCTACACCTATCACCCCATAACCTCCCCACCTATCACCCCATGTCGAGTTTGTACAGAGGTGGCTACAGGTAGGGAAGTTCTGAAAAAAATAGAATTATACTGTGTTTGTGTGGTAAATTTTGCAGGGACGAGTCATGGTCAGAAGAAGTCATCATGGCAGTTTGGACAGGATGGAGAAGAAAAGGGAAAGATAACAATTTCAGTCACAGGAGACATCTCCGGTGAGTCCCTAGATGTTACTGTACGGTAGTCACTTAAATGTTTGCAGAGCCTGTATACACTGGTGTCTACCACTATATGGTCACTCTATGGTGGTATTTACAGTCTGTAGAGCCTGTGTACACAGGTATCTACCACTATATGGTCACTGTATGGTAAATATTGGTTGTAGTGTGATGGTTTAGGTTTAGGCACAATTTGGCAGTGTCTCCCAGCTCTTCTGGATGCTGAATAGGCTATCCAACAGTTCAGGAAAGCTGGGTGTTACCAAAACCCTAATTTAGCTTTCTTCCAGAGCCGTTACATAGTTGGGTGTAGTGGGAGTTGCTTTTTGTGAAGGGGATGTGACGCAAAAACAAAAGGGCATGGTCATTGCAATTCCTGAGACCTTCAAATCTCTGCCATGAAATGTATACAAACTTTTGACTTTGCAGAGAGTAATGAAAATGTCTTAACAATTATCTCATTATTCTGGCATTTGGCAAATATAAATAATTTTGGTAATCCTAATTAACCTAAAAAAGGTAAGGTTTATTATGATTTCATGTCTGATATGGAGAAAAACATGCACATGTGTCTTTTTATATAGTTTATGTAAATTTCTGTTTTCAATTGTACATCTGGGCAGACCTTTTGGAATGTCTGTGCAGAGTTTGTAGCTGTACACTGATTGTGTAGCTGCAGGAGTGGAGAGCTGGCTGTCAGCATTAGCCTGCTCTCCACTGAAAAGACAGGAACGGTTTATTACCCTTCCTGCCTTCCCGATAGCTGTAGAGTAGGTTGTAAAAGTATTCCTACCACTTGAACTGTTTCTCATTTATAAACATTACAGCCACAAACTTTAATGCATTTTGTTAATATTTTATGTGATAGAGCAACACAAAGTAGCAAGTATTTGTGAAGTATAAAGGAAATGATATGTGCTTAGCCAAATTTTTGTAAAATAAAAAACTGTAGAGTGTGGCGTGCATATTTATTCAGCCCCCTGAGTCAAAACTTTATAGGACTACCTTTAGATGCAATGCCAGCTGGAAGTGTGTTGTGCTACAGCATTACCAGCTTTGCACATCTAAAGGCTGAAATTTTTGCCCATTCATGTTTGCAGTAAAGCTGTAGCTCAGTCAGATTGGTTGGTGAACATTTGTGAACAGCAATTGTTATGTCAGGCCACAAATTCCCAATGGGATTTAGATTTGGAATTTGACTGAACCCTTGTAACACATAAATATGCTTTGATTAAAACCATTCCATTGTAGCTTTGGCTGTATTTTTAGGGTCGTTGCCCTGCTGGAAGATGAACCTACACCCTAGTCTCAACTCTTTTGTAGTTTCTAACAGATTTTCCTCCAGGATTGCCCTGTATTTAGCTCCATTCATCTTCCCATCAACTGTGACCAGCTTCCCAGTTCCTGCTGATGCAAAATATCCCCAAAACATGATGCTGCCACAACCAAACTTCAAAATGGGGATGGTGTGATCAGGGTGATGTGCAGTATTGACTTTCCTCCATCGTGTTTGGCATTGTCACAACAGGAGGTGGATTCTCAAGACCACCACAAGCTGTGGTTTAAGCCACATCAGGAAGTGGAGTCTAAGTAGCCCTACCCCTAAGTAGCTACCCCTGACATGACTTGCTTGGGGTGGCGGCCGGGATGCAGCATGGAACAGAAGCGATAGCTGGAGGCATAGTCAGCGACAGGCAGGAAGGTCAGGGTAGGCGGCAGGCAACATGGTCAGGAAATGATAGCGGAAGGTCTGGTACACGGAATGACACAACTTCTCTCCCTGAAACACCAACTGGAATAACCTGAATGATCTGGCAGGGAGTGAAGGAGTAGGAGGCTAGATATAGGATCAGCACCTGGAAATTAGCTAATTACAAGTGTGCTGGCACTTTAAATGTTACAGAGCTGGCGCACATATCCTAAGAGGTGGGTGCACGTGTGTCCCAGAACACAGGAGGAGAAGACAGAGGTGCATGAACATGGATAGGTGAGTACAGAGCTGTGGAGACCAGAGATGTACAAGCGCATCCATGATCCAGTGTGGGGGCTGAACAGTGCTCTGTAATAGGCATTCATGGCTAAAAGTTTAATTTTGGTCTCATCTAAGCAGAGCCGCTTCTTCAATATGCTTGCTGTACCCCTGCATAGCTTTTTGCAAACTAGAAAAAGGACTTGTTATGGCTTGTTTTCAAAAGGGGCTTTCTTCTTGACACTGCTTCCTGTGGAAGATTTATCCCCACCGCGTTTTGAAATCTCTTTGCAGCTCCTCAATTGACCATGGCCTCTTGTGTTCTCTAATTTACTGCTCTTTGTCTGGGCTGTCAGTTTAGGTGGATGGCCATGTCTTGGTAGGTTAGCAGCTGTGCCATACTCCTTCCATTTATGGATGATGGACTGAGTGTTCCATGAGATGCTCAGAGCTTGGGATATTTTTTAAATCCTAACAATGCAATATGGTTTGCCACAATTTTATCTCTGAGTTGTCTGGTGTGTATCTTCTAAAGGCAATTAGTTCCATTGGATTATATTTAGGGGCATCAGAGTACAGGGTGCTGAATACATATGCACACCATACATCATGTATTATCTTCTTTACACTTCACAAATTCTAGCTGCTGTGTTTTCCTTTATTACATAAAATATCAACAAAATCTGCTTAAGTTTATGGCTGTAATGTTTAAAATGAGGAGCAGTTCAAGAGATATGAATACTTTTGCAACCCACTGTGTATACAATACTCAATCAGTGTTTTAGATTTAGACTAAGAGGCAGCCTCACAGCTACTTGTTTCCTGACGCTTTGGGTTTGGTACTTATCAGACCCAGATCAGCTGTCTAGTAAGTACAGGGGGTTGTTTTCCCTTGTAGTTACACCTTAATTGGGGCTAATGTATCAGCCCTAGTTACAAAAGAAATCAGAAAGAAAAAAATATTTATGTAACAAATGCCATTCAAAGGTATTTTTCTATTCTTAAGGGGGCAGAATATGTAAAATAAGTTATAGAAAAAAAAACTACACAAAGGGAATAAAATGTTCTTAAAAAATTTACAGTCCAAGCCGCAACCTTTATTTATACCCCCTTAAACTTTGTGACCTCTATATAGATTTCTAACAGAAAAATGACACAATTACACAACTTATTTTATTACAACTTTTTAAAAAATAAATTCATAAAAAAATTTGGAAAATAGACTTAAATTGTATTTCTTTTTACTACTTTACCTCATATAATTAAAAAAATGTAATGTAAAATTACAAACTTAACGTGTCACAGAAAAAATGGCGACAAAGTGCAAGACAGTGTTATAGTGTTCAAACCTGCGTGTTGTACGGAATAGAAAAATGTGCTTGGTCAGGAAGTGGAGTAAAAGATCTGATAAAAAGCATTTTTTCATGCATTTTTATATGCATATGTTTGTAAATGCTTTTTTGCATGTGTTTTTTGGTGTCCAAAAATGTACTAATCGTGGGCCACATGTATGAAAACTGTCTAGGTCTAAAACTCACTTTGTTGCCCCTTTCATTTCATATAGTGCTCTGGATGAAAGGGGAGCTTTGATTGGTTGCTGTGGGCAACAAAGTGAGTTTTAGACCTAGACAGTTTTCATATATGTGGCCCCATGTGTCAAACAACAAAATACACATGAAGTTCGTACTTTTTTTTTTACAATCCCCATTGTAATATTATGCCAAAAAAACACCCATTTATGCACCACGAATTGGCATGCTCTTGCCTTATTTTAGGTTTCACATATTGCTTTAAATAATGCATACAAAAATGTACCCATATTCTCATAGAAAAAAGTGGGAAACTTTAGTTGTGAGTTTTGGGGCCACATGTATGAACACTGTCTTGGTCTTAAATTAACTCAGATGCCCATAGCAATCAATCAGAGCTCCCTTTTCATTTCATGTAGTTATCTGGAAAAAATTTTTCCTACATGTGGCCCTTGATGTCTATTTTGGTACATAAAATGCATCTTTTACACATTAAAATACATATCGGAAAACACTGTGTGAGCTTAAAATAGACCTCTCTAACCCAATTTTTTTTTTGTTTTTGTTTTTTATCTCCGCCTTCCAATAGCCTCAGCTTTTTACATTTTTCATTAATATAGCCATATCAGAGCATTCTTTTTTTGTGTCACAAGTTTTATTTTTTAAAACAAACAAAAAACATGTGGTGTAAACAACATGATAACGACATGATAACATGATGTTCTGCCAGTCAGTACGATGCTGGTGATACCAAATTTGTATAGTTTTTGTTATGTCTTGCAGAATTTGCATTGCATTGCTATGTGACCAATAACTTTTCTGTTTTTTGCTGAAGGACCTGTTTTATATGGGCTAAAGTGTAGGTTATACACTTTCATTCAGTGGTATGATTTTATAATCACTTTTTATTCCAATTTTTTTTGAGAAATGAAATGATAAAAAAAACCACAATTTCGGTATTCACGTCCGTTATTTCCAGTCGGAAAAAGTTTTCATCTCTGATAGGGACACGCCTAATTTCAAAGTGGATCTGTGTCACGTCTTCCAAAGCAGAATCCGAGGAGGATTCACTTCAAAGAATGGACACAAATATTTTTTTTTCCCCTCACGAAGGATTTGAAACACAGTGTGAACTACAGTGCTGATTTCCAATTCAAATGAACAGGATTCAGTTTGCACATGGACATTAACATGGAATCTGATGTGGAATCCAAGCTGAATTCCACATTAGAATCAATTGTGTGGACTAACAATTTCAGTATTGGGTATTGGATATTTGGAAACACAGGGCATGCCAGAATTTAGAGATGAATTAACCCCCTCAGACAGACATAATGTGTAGAGGCAAACCATGTAAGCGGAAGATGTGCCAGAAGAAATGGGATGCAAGTTGGGGTGCCAAGAGCAGACCAGTCTGTGCCATTTTGGAGAAGCTGTTCACCACCACCTAGATGACTGACCAGCCATATGAGAGAGAGAGACAAATCAGTGACAAAATCAAAGGTAATGTGCTTTCAGGGTTTCTCAGGTACAGGTAGTGGAAGCAGGAGGCCAGAACTTTGATATGGGCACAAGCCTGACAGACAACTACAAGCTTTATAGCGCGCTGAGGCAAGGTTGGCCATCCATAATTTTGGGAGATAAGTTGTATAGTGTAACGGATGAGCGGGTAAAGCTCTACTAGTGGATCTACTGAACCACTGCCCGGCTTGCTCTAATGGGTCGTGACTAAGTGGCCAGAGCCTTTGGTGGTAAGTTTGGCTTACCCCGATGGCCACCAGGTGCAACTTTAGAACATTCCCTGGCAGTGTCAGCTGACCAGACAGGCCAGAAGTGCCAATGCAAGACACCAACAGAAATATGGACAAGATAAAGCAGACTGGATATAGAGACATGCAGGTATAGAACTGAACAGACAAGGGACAGAACTGAACAGACATAAAGGCTAACAGAGTGGAAAGCCTGACAGAGATTAAGGTGCAAAACAGAAACAGAAACTAAGACAGGACACAACACAAAGAACATGAGAGGAAACGTAGCAGTGAAACAAGCTAGGACACTGGCTAGGACCTAAGGCACAAACTGACAAGGCAACAGCAGAAACAGCAGACATACGAAATATATAGTACTCGCCACAACACGCCGTGTGTTTTGGAACCAGGCACCGGTCAGCGTGCAATTCCAAAGCATGGGGGACCGGCAGCCGCCCGGCCCCATTGACATGTATTGTTCACGGCATGTAAGCGGCACAAACAATTAACATGTCAACTTCACACGCCTCACCCACCCGCGTACAATACGATTGTCGGGGAGACGGGAGCTCCCTTATTCAGACATGATGTTATACATGAAACTGAAAAATCACAGACTTTTTATACACTATAGACATGGTTAATTAACCCCTTAAGCCGAACGCCTGAAAAGTAGTTAATGATCAGAATTTTTTTTTAAGCTTTTGCCTTCTTGCGTTTCAACAGTTGTAACTTTTTTATTTTTTCAATGACGCAGCTGTATGAGGCTTCTTTTTATTCGGGACAAGTTGTACTTTATGGGGGAATAGTTTAAGTTCACTTATAAATAATTGCAGTATTTTTTTATTTTTTTTACACCATTCACATTTCACACTTAATAACTTGTTATATTAATTCTACAGGTTATTATGGTCGTGTGGATACCTAATATGTGTAGGTTTTTATGTGTGTGTAATTTATGCACAATTATTTTTTATTAAATATTTCTTTTTATTTTATTATTTATTTTTTTATTCTTTTTTTCACTTTTTCTGTTTTTTTTTATTTTTTATTTTTTTTACTCCCATGAAGGGAGAAGTGTTTTACATTTTTTTTATTTTTTTTTTACACTTAGTTATGTATTAGCATATTCATATATGCTAATACCTACTAATCTGTGTCACTTTGACACAGGCAGTGATCTGGACACCACACAGTGTGTCCAGGTCACTGGCTTCATACACAGACAGCTCTGGGGCTACTCTAGGTCCCCAGGGCTGACTGTGCAGCCATTCCCCGGGCTCTGTCGGGTCACCGGGCGTTCCGATCGCCCAACAGAGCAGGGGAACCCTTTGATTGCACTGCGGTGACGATCCTCCGTTTCCTCCGCAACTCGGTGCTCGCAGGAGATGCTCTGTAGATCAGGGCTGTGTAGTACAGCCCCGATCTCAGCGCAGCTGCGGCCCCGGGCACCGCAAACCCCGGAGTCTGCATCGACGCCAAAAGACGTCACTGCAGACGAACGACCCGCACCAGCTGACGCCAAAAGTCGGTGGGTGATCGTTAAGGAGTTAAAAATAACAAAATGCAATAAGTAGAGGAGTTATTTACAACAGGTCAAGAAATAAACAATCTGGAAACTTGTGTGGCGTGACAGGAGGGATTAGTAATTCTTGTTATCTGTTTGCTATCAGATGGAGATTTGTGACCCTCACAGTTCATACATAGTGTGACAGCTGGAATGAATATTAAGTCCATTTTGCAGAGTTTGACATTTTTGCATTTATTTAAATTCCCATTCCTTCCTCTCCCTCTGTGTCTTAAAATGTCCTATTAAAACGGCAATCTGAAAATCTTCAATAGAGATTTTGCTCTCTGAATAGGTAACTTTAAGGTTGATGGTGGGGTGAAAGTTATTGAAGTCGTTATGGAATTTAAGTATGGCCTCCTTGCCCTCAGCCCAGATAACAAGGATATCATCGATATAACAAAGGTACATCATAGGTTTGGTGGTGCATGTGGATAGATACTCTTCTTCCAGTTCTGCAATAAAGAGGTTTGCATACTGGGGTGCACATCTAGACCCCTTTGAAGTTCCCATTCACTGTAGATATAGGTCCTCTCCAAAGGTAAAATAGTAGTGGCTAAGGATGAATTCTATGAGCTGTGTGACTGGTTTTGTTGGGAGGTTTTATTTCTCCAGGTGCACGCGACATGCTGCAACTCTATCCTTGTGGGGGATGTAAGGATTCCACATCCATGGTGGCCGACATGGTACCATCTGGCAGTGGACCCAGGGCATTGAGTTTGTTAAGAAGGTCGGTGGTTTCCTGGATGTAACTGGGAGTATCTCTGACCAGGGGTTTTAGGAGATTTTCCACCCAACCCGAGATGTTTTCTGTCAGTGTCCCAATGGCAGAAATAATAGGCCTCCCAGGGTTGCCATCTTTGTGGATCTTGGGGAGCATAAACAGAACAGCCTGGGATCATCTGGAATAAGCACTTCTACCTGCTTCTGGACCTGGGTTGGAAACTTTCAGTTTCTTGTATAACATCATGTCTGAAGAAGGGAGCTAGTACTCCCGAAAGCTTACCATCAAATATACTCAGATTGCCTCAAAAAGGTATTGCCTGATTTCTTCACTCTTCTACTACTTTCTATGGCTAACACGGAACAACATTATACTACTATGAACCGAGCAAAACAGAGAGTAATCTATGAACAGAGAAAGGCCATTAACCCCTTACCGCCGGAACCAGTTTAGGCCTCTGACAGAGCCCCATGTTTTAAATCTGTCATGTGTCACTTTATGTGAGAATAACTTTTTGACACTTTAACCTATCCATGTGATTCAGAGAATGTTTTCTTGTGACACATTGTGCTTTAAGGTAGTAAGAAATTTTGGTCCAAAATTTGCTTGTTTATTTGTGAAAAATATCAAAGAATCGTGAAAATTTTTATAAATTTACCAATTTTAAACTTCAAAAATTTCTGCATGTAAGACAGATAGTTATTCCACTCAAAATAGTTTAGAACTAGCATCTACCATATGTCTTCTGTAGTTTGGCAGAATTCTTTTTAAATGTCTTTTGTTTTTTTTACATTAGGGGGCTTAGAAATTTAGTAGTAATTTTCAACAAAATTTGCAATATACATTTTTTAGGGACCAGTCCAGTTCTAATGTGATTTTGATTGGCCTGTATGTTATATGCCCCCATAAATGACCTCATCTAAGAAACTACACCCCTTAAAGTATTCAAAACCGCATTTAGAAAGTTTATTAACCCATTAGGTGTTTCACAGGAATTAAAACAAAGTGGTAGTGAAATTTCTAAATTTCACATTTTTTGCCGATTTTCAATTTTTATACATTATTCACAAGAATACGGTAAATGTGATCAGGGATATGCAACTTAATATTGATTCCCCAGATTCTGCCGTTTTCAGAGATATCCCATATGTGGCCCTAGTGCATTATTTTGCTCAACCACAAGCCCCAGAATAGGAGGAGCACCTACTGGACTCTCGGGTCTCATTTTCATTACGATTTTATTTAGGGGCCATTTCAGGTTTGCGGACACCCTAAGGTGCTAAAACTTAATAAACTCCCCTAAAAATACTCCATATTGGAAACTACACCCCTTAAGGAATATATCCAGGGGTGTAGTGAGCATATCAACCCCACAGGTGTGTCACAAAATATTTTAGCGTTAGTCTGTGAAAATGAAATTTTTTTTTTTTCCAATAATCTGCAATTTTAGCTGAAAATGTTTAATTTTTACAAGGCATCCTGGTAAAAAAGCACCCAAAACCTTGTTACGCAATTTCTTCCAAGTTTGGCAATACCCTACATGTGGGTGTAAACTGCTGTTTGGGCGCATGGCAGGGGGTACAAGGGAGGGAGCGCTTTTTGGCATTTAGAACGCAGATTTTGGTGGGGCCATGTCGCATTTACAAAGCCCCCAAAGTACCAGAACAGGTGAAACCTTCCAGAAGTCACCCCATTTTGGATTCAGCACGCCTCATAGATCTCATCTAGGGGTGTATTGTACATTTTGGGTGCACAGGTGTTCCAAAGTTTTTTTTTGCATTGGGCTATGAAAATGAGGGGAAAACGCAATTCCGCCATTGTTTTTTGGGCTTCAATTTTACAGCGTTCGCCGTGCAGTATAAATGACAGGATATCTTTACCATGGGGGTCGGTACAATTGCAATGATATAGATTTTATATAGTTTTTGTATGTTTTATTACTTTTACACAATAGAAATAGGTCTATAAAAATTGCGTTTTTATGTTGTCCTGTTCTGATAGCCATAACGCATATTAGTACCATTATGCGGGGCATATGCTGCTTGGATCACTTTATATTAAAGTTTTTGTGAGGTATTTTGAACAAAATACAGCATTCCTGGTAGTGTTTTTTATTTTTATTTTTTAACAGCGGTCTATCTGTTATACCTGCTGACATACTAGTATTACTCAGCAGGTCGATACAATTACAGCGATACCCAATTTGTATATTTTTTATGTTTTACTGCTTTTACACAATAAAAACACTTTTATTCAAAATGGAAATCACATTTTTGCATCGCCATAGTCTGCGAGCAATAACTTTTTTTACTTTTCTGTGTACAGAGCTGTGTAGGGCTTGTTTTTTGCGGGAAGAGTTGACGTTTTTATTGGTATAATCTTTGGGGGGACAAGACTTTTTTGATCAGTTTTAAATCCATTTTTGGAAGGCAGGGTGAAGAAAATACTGCAATCCTAGTAGTGTTTTTTATTTTTATTTTAACAGCGCTCACCGTGCAGTATCCATGACCAGTTATCTTTACTCTCTGGGTCGATACGATTACGGCGATACCCTATTTATATAGTTTTTTTTTTAATTTGGAAGCACTTTAAAAAAAAATAATTGTTTTTATTGTGTTAAATAATATTTATGCATCGCTGTTTTCTGAGAGCCATAACTTTTTTATTTTTCCGTATACAGAGACGTGTAAGGACTTGTTTTTTGCGGGATGAACTTACGTTTTAATTGGTACAACTTTGGTGTTTATATGAGTTTTTGATCGCTTTTTATTCCCTTTTATGTGCTGCAGGATGTACAAAAATCGCAATTCTGTGATTGTTTTTTGTTTATTTTTTTACAGCGTTCACCGTACGGGTTAATTAACATGACAGGTTTATAGGGTGGGTTTTTACGCACGCGGCTATACCAAATATGGGTACTTTATTTATTTTTGATCTTTTTTGGGGCGATTGGCGTTTGTAAAGGGGAAAAGGTTGGTGTACGTGTTTTTATTTTATTTTTTTCTGTTTGTGTTTTCCTTTTTTTTTCACTTTTGACATTTAGTTTTACTTTTTTTCACTTTTTTTAACATCAGATTGCTGTTAGAAGGCAGGCCGGTGCACAGTACTAGTACTGTATACTGGTCGCCATGACAACTACCTGTCACCATGCCCACAATGCATTGCGGGCATGGTGACGTCACAGATGACCCTGTGAGATCCCTGCTGAACTTCGGCAGCCGTCGAGAAGCAGGCAGGAGGAGCTCACTCCTCCTGCCTGCGGCTTCATAATCGCAGCCATGACAGGCTGCGGTAATGAAGCAGTAATCACCCGCAGCCGGAGATCACTCACTGGTCCCATGTTGTGATCGCGCGCGGCTCGCCCGCAAGCCCGCGCGATCGCCAGGACGTGTGCATACGTCCATTTGCGGGAAGTCACTTCCCGCTAGGGCGTATGCATACGTCCTACATCGGGAAGGGGTTAATGATTTCTTGATGATCCAAGTGGACAGGAATACTCCACTGTGTAATTTTGATGTCAGCTAGTGGCAGCTCATGCGTGACACCTGCCGTTTGCTCAGACTCTTTCAGGAGGCCACGTTATTTTTCATTCGCCAGGACTACAGGATGAACAACATCATTCCACTGCTTCATGTCCTGGAACAGATGCTGCAAAATCTGTCTGTTCAAGGGACTGGAGACATGACGACTACATCTCACGGCCACATGAGTCCAGTGGGGGCAATGGGCAGCCAGTAAAGGGATTGGCAGAGGGGAGAGGCTGAAGAGTAACGAGAAGAGAGGTGAATCAGACAAGCAGCAGGGTAGAGGATGGTTTGGATTGGAGCGGGGTGCTAGATGGGAGGCCACAGAGAAGGATGTTGTAATAGTCTAGGCGTGAGATGACGAGAGCATGGACAAGCATTTTTGTGCTTTCAAAGTGAAGGAATGAGCGAATTCGGGAGATATTTTTCAGGTGGAGGCAAGGGTAAGGGTTTGGATGTGCGGTCTGAAAGGCCAGATTGAAGTCAAAGATTATCTCAAGGCAGTGGACTTGCGGAGCCGGTGAGAGAGTGCAGCCATTGATAGTGATAGAGAGCTCTATCTGCGCCGTCGTCCATCCTCTCGCAGGACTGACAGGGGGGGGGGGGGTCCTCAGCGCTCACGTACCACTGCCATGGCTGCTGTGAGGGGCTTGGGTTGTAGGATCAATACCAGCTGCATCTGCAGCAACCTGAGTCTGGAGTCGTTGATGTCTGTTGAAATGTGTGATTTTTCTAGCCAGGTGACAGGAGAGGAGGAGCAGCCGGAGGAGGTAGAGGGAGATAGGAAGACGAGGAAGATGTCCCAGACACACCGTGGCAGTATACAGTGGAGATGGAGTCACCAAGTCCCTCAAAGTCATTTTAGCAGATGGCCTGCTGCATGCTGATTTGCCCAGGTAGTGACAGGCGAATAATCACCATCCAGCAGAGGGATTAATTCTGGCTCTCCACCCTCTTGGACCCTCGATACTGGTCCAAAAGGTGGCCTTTTTTCACCTGCCAAGAGGGAGGACAAACTCAAGTACTATAGAGACATCCTATGTAGTCAGTTGTCGACTGCCTATCTGTGCAATCATCTATCCTCTAGCAGGTCTGACCGGGTGGTTCCTGGGGAGGAAGGGGGTATAGAAGCAGTACCAGCTCCATCAGCATCAACCTGAGTCTGAAGTTGTTGATGAGCAGCTTTCTTCACCCCCCCTAGTGAGGAAGGTACTCACCAGCAGCAGCACCTGGAGCAGACCCTAAACCCTGGATTATTCTGGCTACCTGCCTCAGCTACTATTCTGTTGCTGCCACCCGCCTGGTGCCACACATCTGCTGCCAGCTGCTCCTTCTACCACCCACCATCTTTACCAGGGACTGGTATTGCCACCCACCTCCCCACTCTTCACTGGGCCATTATGTACCCTTCTGATGCTGCTGCCACCTCACCACTCTGGTCTCCTGATGCTGCTGCTGCAGCTGTCACCTCCAGGTTATGTCACCATGTCACTCTGGCTTGATGCTGCTGTTGCCGCCACCCTCTCATTATGTCACCTAGCTGCTGCCACCTCGAAATTATGACATTGTGCCACTCTCCGGCCTGTTGCTGCTGCTGTTGCTGCCGCCACCTCCACACTGTGTAATTGTGCCAATCTGTGGCTTACTCATGCTGCTGCCACCTCCACAATCTGTCATTGTGCCACTCTGTGGCCTACTCATGCTGCTGCAAACCGACCACCCTGTAGTTTCCTAATGCTGTTTCCACCATATACCACTGTATGATGTTGCCACTATGCTTGGTTTTCCCTTTCTTTTAATCTGTAAGAAGGAATGAAAAGGACAAACACAACCTATTGTGTCTTCGGAGGAGCTGTAAGGCCAGTATGACATGGTCCTTTGTTTGCATCAGGATTGTCTGATGTTTAGGTAGCCAAAAGCAGGAGTGAATACAAAACACAGAAGACATGCAAATATTCCATTTACTAATTATTTTTTGGATCAACTCCTGTTTCTTTCTGTCTTTAGCAATGATGGATTATGGACCGATTGAAAGCGGACGCTGAAGGTTCAAAGGAAGGGCAAAATGATTAGTGATATCAATGCAAAATTACTGACGATTTCCTCTCCACTCTTTTGGGGGAGATCTACATGTATCAGCATTTAACAGAATCACCACAATAAGTGAGAAAATTAACCACAGATAGCAATATCCCAACAGTCTGAACTGGCTGGATTTGAGATGTGTGTAGGGCAGAAATACACAGACACTGGATTTGACACAGAATTCCCCACAAAAAGTGGATAAATTAACTCTTGGCCACAGAATAAAATACCCCCACAGACAGAGTTGATGGTTTTGGGGGTTTTATGAGGAAAAATGCACACCCTTAAAATTCTCCAAATACCCACAAACATAGGTAAAAAACTCTTGGGCACAAAATAAAAGGGCCCTACAAAATGAACTAATCGATTTTCAGGCGTGTATGGGGCAGAAATACACACCCAGATTTCACTAGAATACCCCACAAACAGAGGTAAATTAATCTTGGGCACAGAAAAAAATCCTTAAAAATAAATTGATCGATTTCAGGGTGTTGGAGCGAAATAACCCCCTGATGTGATCAAAATTTCCCCCACAAACAGAGGATAAATTGACTTTTGGACACAGAATAAAATCCTTACAAAATGAATTTGATGGATTTCAGGTGTGTTAACGAAACACACAGCCTTGGATTTGATCAAAATACCCACAAAGAGAGGATAAATTAACTTTGGGAAATTTTGCAATTCCCAAAAAAAAAAAATGTCGTTCGGGAACAGGTGTGTAAATGACACACATTTGGGAAAGGGTTTTCTTTTCCCCCCCATAGTAAAAAAATCAGAATTTTTGCAATTTGTGCTGCTCACCCAATGCTTCTGCTAGGAGACAAAGTGGAAGTGTCGACTTTAAGTGGTGCTATTTAGGGCTGTGATTACAGAACCTGGGGTGGGTCTGATTGGCTGCATATTCAAAATGTCATTGAGGGGGTTCCTTTTTCCTCCCCTAGTTTCTGGCCCATGTCATGCCATGTGCTGTCAGCCATTTTAACTTTATTACCGCGGATCGCCATTAACGTCGGCTTCATTCAGAATCGAATTTTCCCTGAAATTCTAAATGAATTGCACTTCGTTAGAATCAATTCACTCATCCCTAATAGGAACCCATCCTTCTTCTTCTTCTTCTAAAAAAAAGAACATACCCCAGGAGAGGAAAACCCGACATGGGCCTTTCTGTGGGTTCTCTTTGATCTAGGCCAACATTGCTTGGGTCTCAGGCAATGACAAAAGATACCCTCTACCACTAGTTGGAGTTGTGTCTGGCAGGGGCTCTACAGAGCAGTTATAGGGCCTATTTGAATGCGGAGTCTCAGCTTTTTTTCACAGAAGACATCCCTGTATGAGGTAGGAAGTCCAGGAGACTGAGGCTGGTGAGAGGATAAAAAGGGCAGGCCAAAACCCCGACAAAAGTGGTTTGAGGCATGAAGAGAGACACCTCCGGCTCCAAGTGGAAACTTTTCCTGTTCTCCAGTTGAGTACTGGGGTATAAGTGCGTAGCCACGAAAGACTCAAAAGCACAGCACAGATGGACCATGAGGGAACGTAAAGCAAGATTTTCTCCTTGTAAAAGGGGACCATCTTTTAAAGAAGAACTCAAACGTATTGAAATGGAGGTGCAAGGTTTCTCCATTGTGGAAAAAAAAAACACTGTTCTCAAGGAAAACACCAGAGATGGTTCAATGAATTTGCCCACTGAATCCAAATCCAGGAAGGCAGGGACCACAAAACTGGTGCTAGACTGAATGTAGAGGGTAATTGACATGGTCAGGTGTTTAGAGAAAGAATCTTTACCTGAGGTCACCTTTTCCATTAAGCCTAGGTATTTGTGTTTCCTGGATGGACCGGACAGTCTCTTTGAAAGTGCTCCTTGCCTCAAAAATAGAGGCACAAATTGAGACTGTATCTGTGGGTTTGTTCTTCCTCAGTTAGACAAATACTTTCCACCTGCATAGGCTCTTCACATGGTGTTGCAGATTGAGGTAGTGGGGGTCTTTGGAATACTGGAGCATGGCTGTAGGAAGTTTCTCTGATGACGAAACTCCCATTGCCTTTCTGAAAATCTGCCATTGATTCTAGTAGCTAACATAAGGTCGTCCAAACTTGCGGGGCATCACAACCAGCCAGTTTGTCCTTAACCCATCCTGAAGAGCCTCATTGTTTTTTAGCCAAGATCCAAGGCCAGAGTGTGAAACTGAATGGCATATTGCCGCACCGTGAAGTTGCCCTAGTGTAGCCGATGCAGAGAAGACACAACAGAGGAAGTGTGGCCAAATTCTTCTAAGACCTTTTGGAAAGTCCAGAAGAAGTCTTGCAGGCTGATGATCATCAGATCACCTTGCTTCCAGAGTGGAGTGGCCAGGCTGGAGTTTCACCTGACAGCAGTCTGATGATAAAGGAGACCTTGGCATAATCTGTGGAAAATTGATGTGCCAAATCCTTAAAATAAATAGTGAGCAACCCTTGACAGGACTTGGGCTTTCCTCATAACAAGTTGGCAGTGGCATGTGCATAGGTTTGCCATGTCAGCCAGAGGAATGACTACATCAGTTGAAGGAGCAGCTACTGGGAAATGTGCTGCAATATACTGGAGCATGTCATAGAGCTGTTCTTGGTGGGCATATTCTTGAGCAAGTTCAGCCACAAGGTCATGGAAATCAGACATAGGCACATTGGTGATATCTATGTACAGTAGTACTGTCAGGCGGGTAGTTGATCTGCAGAGTAAGTCAAGAGAGTTAGCAAATATCACGCCACTCTAAGGAGCCCCCAATTTCCACCAAAGCCCACCACAAGGCAGGATGGACTTTGCTGTGGGGAATTCCAAGTCCACTACCCATGATATTTTCACTTGCGGAGATGGTCGAGGTGCCAGCAAGATGCGAGCGACATGCTGGAGTTTGGTCAGGAGACAAGCTGGATGGTCAGGACAAGCAGTGTTCAGACATAGTCGGAGAACAGACAAATGGTCAGAGCAGACGGCACAGAGCAGAATAGTCAATAAGCAAGACTTAGGCCGTGTTCACACGGCTTATTCCCGACGGATTTGTGCAGCGTATTGAGCGCACAAATACGCCGTGAATAAGGGGCGGGACGGGGGCAGGGCCGGAGCGCGGCGGGGCGGGCCCCTCTGGCCCCATTTGACAATGCATTGTTTACGGCTCGTACGCGCCGTAAATAATGTGCATGTCACTTTCTCCCCCCGCGGCGGATTCGCCGAGCGGGGAGGAGCGACGGATTCCACTGTTCTCAATGAGAGCAGTGGATTACCGTAATTGCTGCCGCAGATTGGCGCCGTACTGAAGCGCAAATCCGGCGCACAGTACGGCGCCAATCCGAGGCAGAATAAGCCGTGTGAACGGGGCCTAAGGGTCAGAACCAAGAATTAAACGAAGATATAATGAACACAGAAAAACACAGAAAAAAAAAAAATGAGAAAACATACCAACTACTGTCAAGCGTGGAAGGGGGAGGTGCATATAAAAGGGTCAGTATTATGAGATATTTGTGTAGCAAAATTATAACTGGGAGAAGTTGTCATGGCAGTCTGAATAGATGGAAAAGAAAAGGGAACGTGACCGGAACCAGTCAGAAAAGACATCACCTGTGAGTCATTGGACGTAATTGCACTGTCATCACTTCTATGGAGGAAGTGCTCTTGTGTACCACTGTTACTTGGTAGTACTGTAATGGTTTATATTCAATAGTATGGCATTAATATTCAATCACTATTTGGTGGTGTATTATTGATGACACTGGTCTTGGCATACTGCTTCTTGTATAGCATCATTCTTTGGTAACTGTGTGAACAATATTTGAGGTTTTACCCTTAGAATATTTATGTGTATAAAGTAAATTATTTTAAAGTAAATACATTTTTATAGACCCTAGCCATGCTGTCTGCTGGATGAAGCTGCGCATGATTAGCTGTGCTTAGGTGGGGTTAAAGGTGTGGCCTGACACAATGTCATGTTCTTGAGCATAGTTAGTGGTATGGCCTGATGTGTTGTTATGTGCTTGGACATGAGTAGAGGTGTGGCCTGGTGAGATGTAATGTGGATAGGTGTGATTAGAGTAATGGCCTAATGTGTCACTCTTTCCATTCAAGATATGTTGTGAGGTATACTTACTGTTACAAAGGCATGTTTAAAAACAGTTTCCAGCAGAATGCAGAGAGATGCAACCATGCTTCATGGGACAAATTGCATGGGCACAAAATACTGAAGAACAGTTGCTCACACAGCTACTATGCATGAGGGGTTTGACTGTTTGGTTTTAAACTTGCCCCTGTGCAGACACACAGTGCACACCAATGGTATGTCCATCTCTGCACATACTGACATTTAAGTGTCTTCTATGATCTTCTCTTCCTCACTGTAGATTTGCAACCTTTCCACTGAGGAGCTGAAACTTACCTCATGGACTGTGTGGCCCAGTTGGCTCATATTAGAATCTATACTGATCTTAATACCACCTTTTGCATGGTATACTTCAGACCAGCTTTATGCACCAAAAAAATAGCAAATGTCATTAGTAAATCTGGTGCTTTTTGACTCAACTAAGACACATCTAAGGAGAGTCTAGCAAAGTGCAAAAAAAGTCTAAAACAGATATGTGTGGTAAAGATAAAATTAGAAAGTTAAAATCATTATGGTACTCTGAAAGAGGAAGTACCACAATTGGTGAACTAGCATGTTTGTCAGCTACATAGTGGTAGGGGTCACACTTTCAAGGTCATGCTAGTCTTTGAAGTGTATTTTTCCATATCCATTTGGCTGTTGATAGTCAGAAGGTAATTCCTAAAAAAAATGCTTGAGAGCATCGAGGCATTCACACACAAATGGGTGGTTAAACTCGCTACTTGCATCTAATTGGACAGGCTTTAGTAGAGGGTTGCCTCTGTTAAACCCTTGCCAGCATGGAAGGTTTGTAAAGCCATCCTGGGTACAACCTAACTTGAAGTATATGTGGTACCATTGTATGTTGCCGCTCTACTGATTCCATAGAAATTATGACGTTTCATATCTCGTAAATATCCAGGAATGTGAATAATTAAAGATTGTAACTGGTGATCGACCCATCTACCCGGGTTTTCGTTCCTGGTGATCGACCCATCTACCCGGGTTTTCGTTCAAAGATCCAATACCAGATATGATGGGTCGGAACAAGGGGGGCAAAACCTCCCTTGTGCACCTTGGGGAAAGATTGTAAGATCAGAGTAATTGGCCTCTCCAGATATATCCCATCCGCTGTCTTATGAGACAATACATTAAAGGTTACTCTACACTCTATAAATTCTTTGATATCAATTTTAAATTTTTCCATGCGGTCATTAGGTAAGGCTGCATAGACATCTGTGTTATTAAGCATGGCCATATTGTCCATAGTATATAGCCCCTTATCTAGAACCACAATTGATCCCTCTTTGTCTGCCTGTTGAATAATCAGATCTGTGTTGTGCTTTAGTTCTAAAATAGCCTACCCCTCTCCCTCAGTAAGGTTATGCTTAATCCTATGTGTTTTAAGGGATGCTTTAAGGCGAACCAAATCCTCCTCTTCTCTCTCCTGGAAAATATCCAGGTTCTGTAAGCAAGATTGAATTGGATAATACTCACCATTTTCTACCCAAAAATCATCATGATATGATGTAAAAACAGAGAATTCACTGTAAAGTGAGCGAAGCTCACTTAAGCCCATAAATTCTAAAAAAGATGGACAGGCAAAAACCTCAGGCACCGTAGTGGGTATATCTCTTGGAGTAATTTCTGTACTGTTGATTGTATCCCTACTGGGTATGCCATCTGAGGCACATGGTTCATTTACCTGAGCCCTGATCTTACATAATTGAAAATGATTTTTGAGTGTAATAGCCCTAGCAAATTTTTTAACATCAAGTAAGGTATTATACACATTAAAGTTAGATGTAGGAGAAAAACCAAGCACTTTAGATACATGTAAGGGGTTGTCTCACTACATCGATTTATCTTACCTTGGTCCTGTTGTAAGCCGAGTACCGAGGGCAGGTTTTCCGGAATACAGCAAAGTCACGGACAAAGAACACGACTCAACACAGCTCAACAACGGTTTGTTTACTGAATTTTCTGAAAAAATTTGGTGAACGATCCCCAAACCAATTTACAAATATTTATCTGGGCCCTGTGATAAGCGCGTCGCAGAAGTGATTTGGATGCCGGCAATTACCTAACCCAGTGGGGTTCGGAAAGGGCCGATAACCTTACCTTTAATACCGTAATCACCAACGGGAACAATTGTTATGGTGGCAGTGCGGGGTTTCGTGGTTTTGAGCACAGCGGGCTTACAAGTTTAAATTTATTTACCCATTTCCCTCCCAAACACGTGACACAAATTTTCCCTCACAATGACGGTTCAAGTAGCTAAGGGTTTGCATAGTAAACTCTCCAAGTCTGATCGGAGGATGTATTTGGGAAACCTCCTTTGGCTGTAACTGAGCTAAACTACTAAACTAATTTATCAGGCTTTCTACAGTCCTGAACTGGGTTGGGTGCACGCATCATGAGGTCCCTTTAAAAGATGGCGGGCATTCCTTTCTCAGGTCAGATCTTGGGATGGTCGGGCAAAGGGGTCCTTCTATCTTGGAGCTATGTCCTTCTTGTCCAGGAGTTTCTTCTCCTCTGCGATGGCGCTGTATAGGAAAGGCGGGCTCTCCTCTGTCCTGGAAACGATGTGAATCTGGCTCCTTTAGTCAACTGTTCTGTATGTTCTCCTCAGAAATCTCAGCAGCTTCTCAAAAATGTCTGCTACCTGTGCCAGTCTTATACCATGTCCTATTTTGCATATACTGGAAACTAGACATCGGCATTTGTGGCCAACAGTAGATTACAAGAAAATTTTAAAGCATGCTGAGATTTACTTAGAAAACACAAGGAGGCTGTCCACTATCCCACATACACCCCACTGAAGTTGGCATCCTCGAAACCTCCCCACACAAAACTGTTTTGGGCAATAGCGCTGGGGGGGTACACCAGCGTTGGATTGGGCGTTCTATGGTGGGCTATAGGTTCAGGGGCCTCAGGCATCTCCTTGGGGAAGGAGTTGTTGGTGATCCTATCTCCCGGGTGGAAGATTGTCACAGCTGGAACTCATTTGACACGGCAATGGGACAGCCCACATTCCTAACAAAGGGAGGTGGGACAGGGGTAGATACTTGGGGCGAGTTTCAGGCACTTCAAAATCACAGCGCCTCAACATATTTCTGTGCAGATTTCTGAGGGGCCCCCTGTCCTTATCGGCTCTACCTCGTACTGGGGATGGCAGGGTCCACCCTTCTCTTGACCACATATGGGACCGCCTCCCACCTCCCATCCAACTTCCCAGATGGCCTCTTACTCCTGACCATGACCCGATCCCTTGGGGCAAAATGGTCTCTCTGCACAGCCCATGGGTTAGGATGCCCCACTAGTTTCAGACGCTCTCCAACAACTTTGTTGCACGTCCGCAGTCGGCGGCAGTGTTTCCTGGCCGGGCCCGTTGGTACTGGTCGGTGGTGGTGCTGTCGTACTGGGCATTGAAGATCCTCAATCTCTCGACCCGGTCTCCTAAACTCAGCATGTGTGGGGAGTAGCCCGTGGTACTGTGCATCCTATTTATAGGCCCACTCAGCTCAGGCAGGTACTCAGGCCACCTACCTTCTGGCTTCACTCTAAAGTCCGCAGCATCTGGATAAGGGGTGTGGTTAAACCGCTCCAAGCTCCTTTCCCCCTGCGGATGATACGGTGTAGTCCCGGGAACACTCAATCCCATACAACTGTTACAGTTCGCTCATTATAGCCCCTTGGAAACACGCCCTTGGTCGGAATGTTCCTCTGTGGGCCCCCAAAAACACTTATAAATTTGCTTGAAGACCGCCTCAGCAGCAGATCTGCAGTCTATCCCTAGTGGGTACAGCCACGCATACTTAGTGAAATGGGTCTGTCATGCCCAAACAGTACGAATGCACAGAGGCGGGAGTCCCCAATCTGCAAAATAGTTAATCATCAGGAGCTCTAGGGGCGCAGATGTCCAGATGTTCTGATCGGGAGCCGCTGTTCAGTGCTCTTATTTAAACCCCAAGGTACGACACTTGAGGCAAGCTTCAGAAACCATTGCTTAACAAGTCAGGGAAAGTACACCAGTCGGTTAAACCCCCAAACTTATAGGTTTTTGTCACTCCCAAAAGGGGCGCCTCTCTCTTTGGGCTTCCCGAGCAGCCTTCTGGCCTAATGACATGGGGATAACAATCTGTTGTCTGGGCTGCAAGTCCGGTTGTAAGTAGATGGTCCGGGACAGGAGCCCCTGGGAACACTCAGCTTATCCCAACTGCCTCAACAGCTTTTGCCCCTCCTGAGCCAGCTGGGCCTGCTCTTCTGGTCGGGGCCAGACACGGGACCGGACCCACCCCTTCACTGTCTGTAAATCTGGGCAATCATCCTGGACCCTCTGCCAATCAGCCACTGTCTTTCCCAACACCATCGGCATCCCAGACGCCACCCCACTTAAGTGTGCCACGTCCTGGAACGCAGGGAACTGGCTAAAGTCGGGCATTTCAGTGTCCTCTAATTCCTCATCAATGCTGCAGGATGGTAGTCTGACTGGACCGAGAGAGGGGCATCGGCATTCCATTTCCCTCCCTGACCGGAACTTAAATGCGGAATTGGTATTTTGAGAGTCGTGCCCCCCATCTCTGCTCGAGGCCTCCAAGTTTAGCTTCTCCAAATGCCCCAAGGGGTTGTTGTCCGGTCATGACAGTCACCTCTGCACCTGTCAGGTACTTGCGAACCTTTCAGTCATGGCCCACACCAGGGCAAAACAATTCCAACTTAAAGGAGCTATAATTGCAGGATTGCGTTTCTGACTCCCGCAAGGACCGACTGGCATAGGCAATTACTCTCTCTCGCCCTTCCTGGACTTGGGACAGCACAGACCCCAACCCAAGTAGACTACGTCAGTATACAGAAAAAAAGGGGGTGTCGAACCGGCATAGGCCAGAATTGGAGCACTGGTCAGACCTTTTTCCCACCGCTTCAAAAGCCTCTTGCTGCCGGGGGTTTCCCCACTCAATAGGGCGATTCTTTGGCCCCCCAGCAGTATCCCTCAGTAACGCATTTAAGGGGCCATCAGATGAAAAAACGGGTATAAACCTTCGGTAATACCCAGCCAGTACCAGGAATGCCCAAAAACCTCTCGTAGTGTACAACGGCCGAGGCCATTTTTTGGGACTGCCCCCTTACTGGGGCCGGCTGTACCTTCAGAAGTGACCACATGCCCAATACTCTATTCGCTGCGGGAAGAGCTGGCACTTCTTTGGCTTGATCTTAAGCCCATTGTCTGTAGTGTTCCAAAACCCTGCCGCAGTTTTGAAGATGGTCGTCGAACGAATCCCGAACAAACCACCACATGTCCAGGTAGATCAGCACTGACTCAAGTTAAGATCCCTAGACAGTGTTCCATCAGCCGCCCGGAATGTCCCTGGGCTATTGGACAGCCCAAACTGCAACCGATTGAACTCGTAGAGTCCCATAGGCAGAATGAAAGCTGTCTTTGCCCTATCCTTCTCAGCCACTGGTACCTGCCAGTATCTGCTGGCCAGGTCAAGGGTTGAAAATAACTTTGCATGGCCTAGAGCGGACAGCGACTCTTCAATCCGCGGGAGGGGATAGGCGTCACGAATGGTCTGGGCATTTAGCTTCCTGTAGTCTACACAGAACCTGAGACTCCCATCTTTTTTTCGCACCAAAACCACAGGAGCGGCCCAGGGACTTTGACCCCTCTTGAATCACCCGTTTCTTTCCCGCATGCTGGCCACGATGTCTTTCACTTCCTGGTACATTTTGGGCGGGATTTGTCGGTACCGGTCTCTGAAGGGCGGGCATCGCCTGTGGGGATTTCATGCTCGATGATAGAAGCACACCCGAAGTCTTCATTATGTCTCGAGAACGCCTCCTTAAATTCCCAGAGGGTATCTTCCAGCAGCTGTTGTTTGCCCTGGAGTCAGGGTCCTGCGGTCAATTCCCCTCTGAGCCCCTAATCACTCGGCCATTCCATTCCGCCGTCGGGAGGCTCGCCCTTCTGGAATCCACTGCATAGGCCAGGCCGACCTCTTGTCGGGCCCCTAGCGTGACGTCCTCTCGCCGGGAGATATCTTCCCCCAGGAACATGACTTCGGCTAGTAGGGTATTTTGCAGGAATGGTCAAACTCGCTGTCCATGACGTTGAGGCATCTCACGGGTATACATCCCCTCTCCACAATGGCAAGGGCCGAGCTACCAGTGGCCGGTTCTGTGACCCTTCCTGTGAGACTGGTTCAACCAAGACTTCCAGCCCATTCAACTTCCGTCTGGTTCCCATCGGCAGCATCAATATTTTTTCGTGTCGTGGCTCTAGCTGACACCTTCATGTGCCCAATGGGTCGAAAGGATGTGGGGCTCTTCTGCAGACTGCAGCTCCTCACCATCTGTCGTAGGAAATTCTGAGTGGGCCAATGCGTGGTGGCCCGCTGCCAATATTTTTTGGCCCTCTTTTGCATAGAGGTGGTGATCCAGATCTCGAAGCACTTCATGCCCAGGATCACATCCACTCCCCTCTTGATGGGTGATCCACCCGCACACCTCCCTTCTTACCAATGTCTTGTCCAACCAGTCGGACCTGCATCCAAACTATACCTTGTACATCCAGCTCACCATTGTTGGCTGCCGTCAGCCTAATTACGCTGCCATCTTCTGGCTCCATCATGTGCCCGAAGTGTCTCTCAAAAAACTCCATGGGCATCAGGTAAACTCTGACCCAGTATCAACTAGAAAAGTGCACCTTTCCTGCCTTCTAGCTCTGCTTTCCAAAAACGGAAATACTGGCGAAAAATCGTTACTCCTCGCGCATGGGGTTTGGTTTCTGTTGCCCGCCACAGGGCGCCCAGTACTGCAAGCGGTTGGTAGTTTAACCCCGGCTCTGCCCTTACACGTTCGCGACACTCTCTGGCGATGTGGCCATACTGTTGACCCAAACCCAGCAGAGAGGCCCCCCATACCCCTGCACACCTGGGGGACTCTTGCGGTAAAAACCCCGCTGTGGAGCTGATCTGAAGGGGTGGTGTGGGAAGCCCGAAGTCACTTCTGGAGCTTGTGGCGTTCTGCCTTCATCTGAGACACCTCAAGCCGAAGTTCTCTCAACTCTGCTCGTAAATGCCCGGACCACATCTGTTAAAGACTCTGCGTCCCTCTGTTCTCTGCTTGCTGGGTACTACTCACAGCCTTTTACCACTACGGGCATGGGTTCCTCTTCCCTCTCTACAGCGGCTAAGTAGACACTGTAAAAAAAGTCAGGTCAGCTGTCATTCGGGTTATCTCCTGCAATTTGTCCCGTAGAGATTTATTGTACAGTCCCACAATGAACTGGTCTCTTAGTACTTATCTACTTCAGGGAAGGCCCCTATAGCCAAGGTCTCGCCGGCTTATCTCATTCAAAGTTTCCTGCAAGGCATTAGAGTACTGCATGAGGGTCTCACCCTCTCTTTGCGGCCGGTTGAAGAAGTAATTTCGCAGGTGCACCACTTTGGTAAACCCCCCTTGGGCCCCTTCCAACAGCGAGAATATTTTCTCAAGTGTGTCCCTTTCAGGGCTCAGGTCGCATCATTACTGTCCGCCTAACGTCCCCTCCAAGGGCCCCAGGGCTATCTCTGCCCCAGTTCCCGGGGCTAAATTACATATTTTAAATTGTGCTACGCACCCTTTCTGTCCAGTTTCCCGATGGTGTCATGTTTTTCCCCTCAAATTGGGGAGGGATTGCAATAGTGGCCCTAAAGGACATAACTCACTTGGTGTGTACTGTAGGGGCACCCTGAGCTTGGCTCTGGGCCCGGCGCCATTGACGCCGGGGGAAGATCTCCCGCCCAGCTCCGTTCCATAACGATCGCTGTATCCTGCAACGACTAGCCAAGTTGTAAGCCGAGTACCGAGGGCAGGTTTTCCGGAATACAGCAAAGTCACGGGACCCAAAAAACACAATCCAACACCAGCTCAACAACGGTTTGTTTTACTGAATTTTCTGGAACAAGTTGGTGAACAGATCCCCAAACACAATTTACAAATACGTATCCTGGGCCCCTGTGCTGCACAGCGCGCCGCCAGAGTGTACTCTCTGGATGGCCCGGTAACTTTACCTAACCGTGAGGTTCGGGAAAAGGCGATAACCCCCTTTTCTTATTAATACCGTAATCACCCAAAGGGAACAATTGTATATGGTGGCAGTTGTGGTACAGCACAGCAGCTTACACAGCTTAAATGATTTTTCCCACTTCTCCCAAACACACGTGACACAAACTTTCCCTCACAGATGAACCTGTTCAAAGTAGCTAAAGGTTGCAAATAGTAACTCTCCAAGTCTGAAAGGAGGATGTATTTGGGAAACCCTCCTTTGGGGCCGTAAATGAGCCTAAACTAACTAACTAATATCAGGCTTTTACAGTCCCGAACTCGGGTTTGGGGGTGCACGCATCCGCTGAGGTACCTTAAAGATGGACGGAAATTCCTGTTCTCAGTGCAGATCCTTGTGGATGGTCCGGCTGCAGGGCAGTCCTCCTTTTCTTGGCAGCTTGTCCTTCTTGTCCAGGGGTTCTCCTCTCCCTCTGCGATGGCGTCTGTATAGAACAGGCAGGCTCTCTTCAGTCCCTGGAACGACTGTGAATCCTGGCTCCTTTAGCTCAACTGTCTCTGTCTGTTCTCCCCAGAATCTCAGCAGCTTCTCAAAATGGTGCTACCTGTGCCAGTCTTTACCAAAGTCCCTCATTTGCATATACTGGAACCTGGACATAGCGGCATCTTCTGGCCAAACAGTAGACTACAAAGAACTATTTCACAAATGTCATGCATGGGATTTACTTAGAAAACACAAGGAGGCTGTCCCACTATCCCACACTGTTTTATCAGTTTATTTTTTTTAATTCAGGGACGTGTTTATTGGCTTTACTTGCTACTACTGTCCTGCAGTGACGAGCTGCTGAGGACACCAGGTCTGTAACTATAGCGACCAACACTGGCAGCCTATCAGGAGAGATTGAACAGGTCTGTAACTACAGCGACCTGCGATGCCGATACAGCCCATACAAGAGGGAATATCGAGGAATAGGTAGGGCACTGCTAATGGACACATGTTGCAAAGTGACTTGTTTTTGCAAGATCTTTAACATAAAAAGATCTTTAACATAAAAAACAATCCTTGTTGTGAGACAACCACTTCAACATGCCTCTCTACGAGAAAAAAAAATTAGTCCAGCTGATTACACTTCAACTATATGCTAGATTTCTCCAGCTGAGGGATACCACTCCTTACAAGTTGGCACTACATACATACAGTATATGATGCTGTGCTTTGGCATCATGGACAGGTAAAATATCACATGAAGAGAGAGCACAGTTAAATCAAAGTCTGGAATGCTATGAATGAAAGTTATTTTCCCATTAATAGTCTCAGTCTGCAAAACCACACAGTGTTTTCACGTACATGTCTATACATACACTCCTTGTTTTATACTGTATATCACAGCACATCACAGAATAAAGCTACACCAAAGTGGTATGGACATTTTAGAGACTCAGCTCGAACTTGAATCATTGTTCAGATTATCTTATTCCATAACTCACTAAATGTCAATGACTAGACTCCTCCACATAAGCAACTTCACCTCAACATAAGTTGCCATATGGCTATAGCCTTAAAAGGAATGTTTAACCAATGTTTCTTTTTTTACTTAAAGGGGATTTCTCACTTTAAGGATTGCATTTTATGTTAATGATCTTGCCTTGCAAAAACAAGTCACGTTTCCCGTAGCAGATATCCATTCTTGTATGAGCAACATCCACTTCTCTGGTCGACATAGCTACAAACCTGTTTTATCTCCCCTGATAGGCTGCCCCTGCTGGTTGCTATAGCTACAGACCTGGTGTCCTCAGCAGCTCTTCACTGCAGGCCAGTAGAAGCCAGTAAACAGAGAATTCAAAAAGGAAACCGAGAAAACAGGACTGAGGTAAGATGAATCGATGTAGTGAGACAACCCCTTTAATAACACCAGATAATGATATGTATTCTTTTTTTTACTTGTTTTTGCTTCCTGATTGTAGTTCTTTTTTCATTCTGTTGTCTGTATATTATTATGGGGGCAGTCATAAGATGCTTTTAAAAGCATTTAGAATCTCACAACAAGAAAGCAGCAAAGGTTGCCCCAAGTTGTACATTTTCACTTAGGGTGTACTCACTTTTGTTGCCAGCGGTTTAGACAATAATGCATTTGTGTTGAGTTATTTTGAGGGCACACCAAATTGACATTATTATAAAAGCTGTACGCTGACTACTTTACATTGTATCATGTCATTGTATCAGTGTTATTTATTCAGTGTTGTCCTATGAAAAGATATAATACAATATATAAAAAAATGTGAGGGGTGTTCTCACTTTTGTGAGATACTATAACTTGTATTAATAATTTATCCCACTATTTATTTACATTTACTTGTATAGAACCAATAACTTATGCAGTATTGGTCAAGTTTGTCGCCATTCACCATCAATAAGTATGTTGCGTGAAGTGTAGAAGGAAACAGAAATACCCAAAAGAAGCATCCAAGAGAACAGTCAAACTACATGTGATGTTGTCCTTGGTTGGAGGAGGCCCGTTCCTACAAGGCGACTGTGTTAACCACTGAGATACCTTTCTTCCAAATAATATTAAATTATAGGCAGATCCCAACTGTCATTATTAATTAATCACATTACTAGATGAAAGCTGATATGTTGATTAGATGCTGTCTGTTCCTCACTACTAGAAATTGTAACAACCTTGGGCAAGTGACTTTGTTATCCAAAACTTTTAACATGAACTATGCAAGGCTTGTAGCTATTTCAATGCATATTGCTGTCTGTATTAACAGTACAAGATAAGAAAGCAATATTATAAAAGGGGTTTTAACAAAACTTTGAATTCAAGATGAAATCTTTTCTAAAAGAAATAGTTCTTTATAAAGTTTTAGTGTTCATTTGAAGTTTTGTCTTTGAAAAGCAAAAACAGCAACTCTCAGCAAAGGTTTGTCAGCAGATCGGCTTTGCAAAGAAGAACGAATCTCACAACAGGAAAGTTGCCCCAAGGCTTTTGTGTCTTTTGTTGTCCGTGCGGACGATGAAAAAAAACATGCAATAAAGCAATTTGTTTTAACCTCATCTGTCAAAGCCCCCCTTGTACCAGACACACAGCTTGGAAGAAGGAGACACACTGCATTACATTATAGGAGAAAGCATAATGCAAAAAAGAACAAGGAGATGTATGAATATCATTAATTTAGGAGCAATATTACCAAAGATGCCCAACTTGCTGCCTCTCTATAAGTCAATGCAAGCCAAAACTTGTAGAATACAAATGTCATTAGTGTCATTTCATTTATAAAAACAAGTTTGAGAATGCATAAAAAACCCATACCACTATCTATATTTAAAGGAAAAAATGCTGCAATATTCACACTAACCACAGAGCCTAATGATGTCCTAATTTCCTTCTGTCATGTAGAGATCACTTTTCAGCAGTTTCATCATTATCATTATGTGTTGGATTATAATGAAAAGTGACAACAACATATAGATAACACAGGATCCACCATTCACAATAGGTGATGGTCACAGGTCACACTTGTTATGGAAGGCTTCTTAAGACCCTCCTTAACCTCGTTGTGCAGCTTCCAAATTAATCAATAATCCATAATTAAGACATATGAATGAAAAGAGATGCTGACACATTTTCCGGTTTATTACAAGCAATACATGAGTTTATATAACTTCTGTTTAAGGTAGATCATGTTTTTAATATGTTAGTAAAACAATAAATCATTATGAATGGATTTAATATTCTATTGGTCAAACCACTTAATCAAGCCTCCCCTTAATTAACATGCTAAAACCCTTCATGATAAGTTTATTAGTTACTGTCAATTACACATACCCCTTAACTTTATTCTATATGTGATTGGTGGAGGTCTATTCGCCAATCAGAACCCTATATCTTATGTCTTACTTCAATAGCATTTTATTTTTGTATGGATGAAAGTGTGGTGCACTATTTCTTAATACTAATTTTGCTGAGCGTATTTCTCAGACATTTGTGATTTCTGGGCATAAAGCCAAAAGTCATGGATAGGGAAGTAAGTAAAAAATAGGGAAGTAATAATTAACCTTTAGTAGCATAAGATATAACAGAATTAAGTTAGTACATCTATTTAGCAGCGCTGAAAAGTCAGTTAGACAAAAAGATGGAAATATAAATCATATAGCGCGACATATGTTAATAGACCGTGAAAAACATTTCCATAGGGACGGCTAGGAAACCAGGCTAGGAGGAACGTGGGGAAAGAACTGACCCTATACACCCTCAAAAGATCCTATTTACATTTCCCAACCTGATATACGGGAAAGATCTCGTCCAATAAAAGGGCGGCCCCGGCCGGAACCTGTCCCTAATGTAATTTACCCTAATGACCCTCAATTCAATTGTTCGATAATAGGTAAGGAAAAATAAGCCTTACTTCGTTATCTTCCCAACCTGTTGCGGCGCCTACACAGACCTCCTCTGGGTACAGTAATTTGTTGGCTTCAGACGTTTCGGTCATGGTTCCTATCCTGGTTACCTAGCCGTCCCTATGTAAATGTTTTTCACGGTCTATTAACATATGTAGCGCTATATGATTTATATTCTATAAGAGTATTTTAATTTAATCTAAATAAAAGTTATTTTTTACTTCTTGTGCTCTTCCACAATGGTATAGTACATAAAACATACTTCTTGGGCGTCTGTGGAGATTTACCTCTAGTCGTAATATCATAGAGGTTTGTGTTTAAACAAAAAGATGGAAGAAGTAGAACAAAATGGAAGTCTCAGCCATTTTGTCTCATTAGAAATTGCAAACTTAAGTCACCAAGTTAATCCATAGGAGCAACAACATAAAATAACCTAATTGTCATAACACACTCTTGCCCTCTCAACACAGAGGCTTCTTCCCAGGTCACAGAGCATGCCTAGAAAACTCTACCATAGAAACCAATGAATTAGCTCTTGTCACAGGCTCCTACGTCCATGTAGCTTCTGAGACTTTGTAACACTAAGAAGTCACATGACACTGTGGAGGGAAAAAGGCAAATTGTGCACAATTTGTCCATTTTTACTTACAGGTGTACTCACTTTTATTGCCAGCATTGTAGACATTGATGGCTGTGTGTTAAGTTATTTTGAGTAAAGTTGTTAGTGTAGGGACTCACAAGACATGAGGAGCCGTGAAGAGGCTTGTGAGCTTGTGTCATGGGGCCCCATTACCAACTAATAAACCTCATATTTAATATTTTTTTCCCGTATGCCCTTTTTTATTTGCCCAACAGTGCTGGGGGGCAGAGTGTGCCCGGTTGTGTTGGACACTTAGAAATGCTGGCAGCCCGCCTGGTCTAGTAGATAGGTGTCAAATAATAGGTTGTAAAACCAGCATTGTGTACCACACGATCTATATTTATGGCACACTTTTGTATCGCCTTATTATATGCAATTGTAGTACCGGCAAAACCCCCTCCCTCATGCCCTGAGGTTGTATGAGTGATTGTTTTATTTGGGTTTCTTTGCATCTGTGCAATCTCCCCCTGCATTATACTGCGGCTTTTCTGCATGCTGGTTGAATAGGTGTTAAAGTTGGTGTGCAGTTTTTCACCTTGCTCTAGCAATTAACTGCACATGTGAAACTTTTTCCCAGTCAGCATAAATGGGCAAAGTTGCTAGCTACTGGGTTCATGTTTGTTCAGCCATTGAGCTGTTCACAAGCCCCAAAGAATTGGGGTGTTTTTTGAGTGAGTAATGTCCCAGTTTTTGTATGTTTTTTTCTGTAAAGTTGTTAGTTAGGGACTCACAAGACATGAGGAGCCCGTGAAGAGGCTTGTGAGCTTGTGTCATGGGGCCCCATTACCAACTAATACCTCATATTTAATATTTTTCCAGTATGCCCTTTTTTATTTGCCCAACAGTGCTGGGGAGCAGGTGTGCCAGTGTTGTGTTGGGGCACTTAGAAAAAGCTGGGCAACCCGCCTGGTCTAATAGTATAGGTGTCACTAATAGGTTGTAAGCCAGCATTGTGTACCACACGTATCTATATTTATGGCACACTGTTGTATCGCCTTAGTATATGCAATTGTAGTAGGGCAACCACCTCCCTCATGCCCTGAGGTTGTATGAGTGATTTTTTTTATTGGTTACTTTGCATCTGTGCAATCTCCCCATGCATTATACTGCGGCTTTTCTGCATGCTGGTGTGAATAGGTGTTTAAAGTTGGTGTGCAGTTTTTCATCTTGCTCTAGCAATTAGCTGCACATGTGATCTTTTTCCCAGTCACATAAATGGGCAAAGTTGCTAGCTACTGGGTTCATGTTTGTTCAGCCATTGAGCTGTTCACAAGCCCCAAAGAATTGGAGTGTTTTTTGAGTAAGTAATGTCCCATTTTTGTATGTTTTTTCTGTTAAGTTATTTTGAGGCCACACCACATTTATACTGTTATACAAGCTGTACACCGACTACTTTACATTATATCAATGTGTCATATCTTCAGTGTTGTTCCATGAAGAGATGCAATACAATATTTACAAAAATGTGAGGGTTGTACTCACTTTTGTGAGATACTGTATATAAAGACAACAGATATATTTCGAAGCAGCTTACTCCACTATTTCCTTGAACTCCTGGGTTTTTTAAAATGCCAATAACAGTGGTGTAGCAATAGTGTGGCTTTGTTTTTTTTGTTCCCTCAAATATAGTAGTCCGCCCACCAATAAAGAAATGTTTAGGATAGTCTACTTGTACAGTATAACAAAATGACAAAGTTATATTATAAAGAGTGAAATACTTTTGTAATAAGGCAATGGGCCAGTATGTTAATCACAACAGGCAAAAATACATGGCATGCATCCCAGCTGCCTTGTGTAGCCCTATCTATATCTGTACAAGGGTTTCCGCAGTGGGTGTTTCTGAAATTCCCCCAAATGCAACTCTGGGCTCATAAGCACAGAAAGTGGTGGTAAGGTATAGATATGCCTTACTATCCACTAGCTGTGGTTGGAGTTGGGGCCTAGTAATACTTGAAAGGTAACTGCTAAGCCATTTTAGGAATATTATACCAATGTCTGTGTCTTTGCAAAATTTTAGATGGCTCCTCAGAGTCCAATCTACAGTTACCTGTGGGACCTGTTGGACCTCTAACCCTGATGAAGCCAGGCTAGCTGGTGAAACATGTTGGGGAGGTCAGGTATGACGTTTTAAATTGTGATTTCTTACCTCTGTCTACAAGTGTCACCCACTGCAGAGGGTGTAACAAAGGGGCCTTATTTGTTTTGTGTCCATTAGATTAGGGACGACTGCCCAAGTAGGAGACTTGGGATCCCTTACTGGAGTTAGTAAATTGCTGTATATATAAGGCTTTCCTGTTAATGGGTGGTGCTCCACCAGACTTGATAATAGAAAAGGAGCTATTCCTTCCTTCAGAAGTAGAAAGGGTTAAATGGCGAGGTTAGAAATCAGGTTTTTAAATAGTGTGTATAGAGGTTAAGAGTTATACATAATAAAAGTTACGTTTTAGTGTTTTATAGATAGAGAACTGATAGAGTTTAAGTTTGTCTATGGCAAAATAGTAAATATAGTGATCAAAAGTCACTCTCTGTTCTCTTGCGAGATTCCCATTTTTTTGGAGACTTTTTAAATTATTTATTGGCATATATTTCCCCATAGGGGAGAGGAAACGTTATACTTCTACCATTAGGGCCGCACCCCAATTGAGGAATGTGTATTTACTTAAGTCTCCCCCTTCTTCTAGGTGTTACCGTCAAACATCTGGGATACACCCTCATATACTAAAACCAATGAGATATCGGAAATGTTAATTAGCTGGCAAAATGTCAGTGGCCAATCAGATTCAAATTTGGCAATAGTTACTTAAAAGGGTAAAAGAATATACTGTATAAAGCACATCATAGGTTTCTGTCACCAAGCTCTTAAAGAAACTTAGCTTGTTTGTCTACTTGCGGTTACAGCATTCGACGTATGTATTAGATCACAGTCTAAAATATATATATATACATATATATATACAGTTGAAACCAGAAGTTTACATACACTATATAAAAGACACATATGAATTCTTTTTCTCACTATCTGACATGAAATCAGAATAAACTTTACCCGTTTTAGGTCAATTAGGAATTACCAAAATTATTTATATTTGCCGAATGCCAAAATAATGAGAGAGAACATTTTTAAGGCATTTTTTATTACTTTCTGCAAAGTCAAAAGTTTACATGCACTAGGATTACTATGCCTTTAAATAATTTGGGACAGCCCGTATGATGATGTCATTTCTTTGGAAGCTTCTAATAGAATTATTGGCAACAACTGAGTTAATTGGAGAGACACCTGGGAATGTATTTTATTGCACACCAAAAACACGCTGCTTCTGTGTGTAACATCATGAGAAAGTCTAAAGAAATCAGCCAAGATATCAGGAAGAGAATTGTGGACTTTGCCAAGTCTGGATCATCATTTGGTGCAATTTCCAAATACCTGAAGGTGCCTCGTTCAACTGTACAAACAATTATACACAACTACAAACACGATGGAATATCCAGGGATCATACCAACTCAGGAAGGAGATGGGTTCTGTGTCTCAGAGATGAACGTGCTTTGGTAAGATTGTGTCATTAACCATAGTGAAAAGAGTACTGTATCAACATGGGCTGAAAGGCCACTCTGCCGGGAAGAAGCTATTACTCCAAAAGAAACATATAAAAGCCAGGTTAATGTTTCCAAATGCACACAGGAACAAAGACCTACATTTTTGAAGACATGTCCTGTGGTCCGACAAAGCTAAAATTGAAATATTTGATCATAATGACCATAATTACATTTGTAGGAAAAAGGGAGAAGCTTGGAAACCTAAGAACACCATCCCAACTGTGAAACACGAGGGTGGCAGCATCATGTTGTGGGGTTGTTTTGCTGCAGGAGAGACTGCGTCACTTCACAAAATAGATGGCATCATGAGGAAAAAAGATTCTGTGGCAATGCTGAAGCAACATCTCAAGACATCAGCCAGGAAGTTAAAGCTTGGGCGGAAAACGGTTTTTAAAATTTACAATAACCCGAAGCATACTGCCAAACTGGTTACAAAGTGGCTTAAGGATAACCAAGTCAATGTTTTGGAGTGGCCATCACAAAGCCGTGATCTCAATCCTATTGAAAATTTATGGGCAAAGCTGAAAAGGCAGGTGCGAGCAAGGTGACCTACAAACATGGCTCAGTTACACCAGTTCTGTGAGGAGGAATGTGCCAACATTACTTACCAACTATTGTGAGTAGTTTGTGGAAGGATATCCAAAATGTTTGACCAAACTCATACAGTTTAAGGACAATGCTATCAAATACTAATGAAATGTATGTAAACTTTTGACTTTGCAGAAAGTAATAAAAATGCCTTAAAAAAATCTCTTGCTCTCATTATTCTGGCATTTGGCAAATATAAATAATTTTGGTAATCCTAATAAACCTAAAATGAGTAATATGTATTCTGATTTCATGTCAGACAGTGAGAAAAACATGCATATTTGTTTTTTTATATAGTGTATGTAAACTTCTGGTTTCAACTGTATCTATATTTATTAGAGGAAAAAGCGATTGTAAACATTGCATGTCTTACTGACGAATACCTTCTTTAAATCAAAGATGAATTCAAGATGGCTGTTTGATGAACAATGCTCTTTTAAAATAATGACACCTTACTTTATTTTTTCCACAGAAGAATAAGTTAAGCATACTTTTTCATGAATTTCATTTGGTAACATACTGAATTTGTCCTCTTTCAAAGGATTCTAGCAGAGGAAAAAAAA